>JAPKLY010000058.1:130302-159204 GCA_026898435.1 Prunella vulgaris | reverse complement strand
TCAAGTAGTCTGCTGGTTTTCTGAATAAGCCGATTAATTTGAAAAAGGTTTTTGAATACTTACAAGTCTATTCAACCCCCCCTTCTAGACTTGTTCAAAGGTATTATTCCCTAAAAACCTTCCTTTGGGACCAACAGTATGTATAGAGAATATACAAAATTTTAAATTTGTGTCTTGGTTGGATAAAATTCCTGCCTCCGCCCCCGTAAACATGCACATCTTTTTCTAACTTCTCGTTTGGCCTCTCTTTCTTATTTGCACAGAGAATAAAGAAGTTTAAAAAAATAATATTCTGATGTAAACATAAAATCAAATCGGGCAGTCAATTGAGTTATGTATCATTGGTAGACTAATCTGTTTAAAAAATTGAATGACCAAATATCTATATATATATTGTTATATACACATATTATATACTCTCCTCCATCCCAACTCTTTTTCCACTTTGGGACGTCCCAACTCTTTTTTCCTAACTTAAAAAGAAAATAATTTACACTTACAAAAGTTAATAAATTACACTTTTTATATTTTATTAATTAACTTTTCACTCACATACTCTACTTTCTTCTCACCTAAAAGTCCAAACTTATAAATAAAATGCATAATCAGAATCGAACACAGAATCTAAAAAGCTCTGATACCATGAATGAATTTAATTTTCTCAACAATTATGATGATCAAATCTAACACTAGTAAAGGATTATTTGTTCATCCTAAAAAAAAGTTGTAATTAAGGTCAAGACAAATAACATCCTAGTTAATAACCTCAAAACATGCACTTTAGAAAAAGCTGAGTGAATGCAGAAAAACTATATACAAGTGAAATTCTAATACTCACTTTGTCCCAACTTAATTTTCACAGGGAACATGAATAATAAAATATGAAAAATATATGTTATTATTGTGAGCTTCATTATTAATTTTTATAAAAACAAAAAAATAATAGAAATCCCAAAAACGAAAATTTTTATCTTTGAAACAAGGGAATGTAAAATAATACGGTGAGACTTTGTATGCCAATTGCACAGTGCAATTCTAAAACCCCACAAATTTTTAAGTTTGTTTTTTGGAAGCACTTTGCATACTGAAATGCAAACTAACACTTCTATTTAAATGAAGTGATACCATAAAAATTGCCAAAGTTGCATCAACAAATTTCTTTCCCTATACTCCTATAACCGATATGATGCAGGGAAGGAAGATGATCCCAATCGAAAATATGAAATTAATACTAAAATATTTCATAACACAATATATACATATATATTTATATATATATGAAAGATGCAATAAATAGAGAAATTGAGGAGAGAGATAAATCACAGACAGAGCGCGTCTTCGAATAACATCGTTGGCAATGGTGGAAAGATGCTTCTTCTCCATCATCATCATAACTCTGTTTTGGAAATGCCTCTCTCTCTCTCTCAAAATGTGCAGATGTAAAAGAGGAGAGAGAATGCCCCACAATATATACATATATATGCTGCCTATGTGTCATGGTGGTGAGATTGACACGTGTTGGCCATGCACCACGCTCTCTCTATTCGGCTCTCTGTTTCTACTTGTAATTGTATCGTACGATGTCGTTCTATAGAGCTGTAGCGACTCTACAAAGGCGTGTTCTAAAGGCTTTGCAGGGAACTGCAAGTTATGAAATGGGATAACCTCCTACCTTTTAATAAAACTAGTATTTCTCCGTCCATCGTGTGAATATTAATATAACATAAATATAAAAAATAGAGTGAGAAAAATTGATACCTCAAAAATATAAACATACTCGATTATTTTAAAAACAAAAATAGATATGCATAAAAAGACTAAATTATCCTTATATAAATATGAAATAAATTAATTTATTTTTTCTAAATTTATTGACTTTAATTTTAATTTTTAAGTTATTTAATTTTTAAAATTAATTTTTTAAATTTGAATTGTCAATTTCTAAAATAAAAAAAATTACACATAAAAATATGATAAGATGAGAATGTGTTATTTTTCATTTCGATGGAATAAGGATATTATAAGAATTAGTGGGATACATTTAGTAATATTTGATAATTTTTATATTTTATTAGAATATGTTTAAAAATTAAAATATATTTGGAGAATTTTGGGTACGTATAATGATATTTTTTTTATATACTAATCAAATACTAATAATTCTGAAACTAAATTTTGCATTTGAGTTGAATATACTAATTTATTATTCTATCCTCTGTCAGCACACTTGGTTTAACAATTATTTTATTACTTAATAGTAATTTTAAAGAGCATTTGTAGGCAATAACCCAATTAGACCCGTCAAAATGGGTTGAGCTCGTTGGGACAGCCCGTCCCGCCATATTAAAATGCGAGTTGGGCCAAACATTTTTAAGCCCGTATGAAAGCGAACTAGACAGGCCAGTCCGTTTGGGTCGCGGGTTAGGCGGGGCGAGCCGCGGGCTGGGGCGGGTCAGCCCGCCAATTTTTTTTATTATATACTAGTTAATTATCACGTGCGTTGCACGTTAGTCAATGAGTAATTTTTAATGCGATTAAAAGAATCGTTACTTAATTTAATTAACGATTGATGCTTGCTCAAGTCTCTCACACTCTTGATTCCCGAGTGTTGTGGCATGTGATGCTTGCTTGATGAGTCCATGGTGAAAATGGTGTTAATTTTTCATGCTTGCTTGCTGCTTGTCCTGTACCATGTGCATAAAAAATATGATGTTCTTCTTTTTACAGTAGTCCATGGTGAATTATACGAACAAAATATCAATTAAAATGTCCTTATTGCATGATAAATAGAAACTTTATTTCTTTAACTATATTTCGTATAAATATATACTACCCTGAATTACGATAATATCTCATCCTTGGCAGTTGTAGCACAAAAAAAAAAATCAGTATATTTTGCTATATACAAGTTATTTACAATTTCTTGCTAAATGCAGAAGCCACACCAGAGTTTTTTCCTACTTTAAAATGTTGAATGGTTAAATCAAACATCGTTCCAGTCTGCATCTCACAAATAAATACATATTATCCTGGGTTAGGAGTTTAAGGCACTGGTGTGTGAACATTCCTTTATTCACCCATGCATAAAATAATTTTTACCATATAACACATAATTGCAAAAGTATAAATCCCTCATTTTCTAATCTAATTTAATAGTAATTTATAAAGATTACTTGAAACTTTTCCATCTTTATATTTCATAAAAAAAAAAAAAAACTTAAAGTGCAATATGCACCTGATTACACTATAAGATAATTAAATTTTCACATACCACCATAATAAAGGAAACTTCAAACCAAAATCTCAAGAAGCCTGAGTAGAATAAAATAAATATAATAATTTAACAATACTAAAATCAATTTGGAAAAATTTGAGCATTTTTACATTGGATATTGTGAACTTGCTTGGCAAATATGAGGTAATTATGTAAAAATGAAACGCATGAAAATAATATAATATATAGAGGATAATAGTATCCAAAAAAAATTCTTACCTCAAAACCATATATATATATATATATGAGAGAGAGATTGATAGATATTAGAATACAATCTCTTTAAACAATAGAAAATTAGTATATTTGAGTAAAAAAATTGAAACAATTTGAGAACTTGCTAAAATTATTTCAGATATATGCAAAATTGAGATGCGAGTTAAAGTCTATGTAACAATTCGACGGATAAGAAGTGAATATAGTACAATTATTTTAAAACCGTACGCATATTAACATGTAATGCAAAAAAGAAATCAACAAAATAAAATAATCTACAATCTCTGTAAAAGTTAAATCATCACTCTAGGATATGTACAAGTAGAATCTACAGCCGAAAAAACTACCACATTGTTTTCGTAAAATTTTTGAAATGGAAAGAACACAATGGGCAACTATTTTTCATATTGATTAGTCTTTCGACCTTTAGGTTGAACATTTAAAGTTTTTAGATTCATCAACTTATGATTTAATTGTACTTTATAGTTCTGGTAATGGTCAATAGAAACACTTCAATTGCAATGTCCAAGAGCAGAGTCGACACTTCCATATTCCTTCACACAGAAAAGCAAAGAATTGAAATTTCAAGAATTACAAGTAGTGCCTAATACATATAATTAATGATAAATCTCAATCCAAAAGGTAAATCATTTTTAGTTTTGCCCAAAATTGGAAATGGGAAGGAAGAAAAGGGATAAGATCTGGCTACTATACAGATAGTCAGATACAGAGTTAGAGAATGAGGCTTCTAAAGAAGGCAACTCATAAATCTTTGGACGTAGAAGTAGAAATGCAGAATGAAGGTATTTAGACCAGAAATCATCCTACTTACCTAACCTAAAATGCAGCACCCTCTCTCTGAATCTCTCTCGGGAAGGCAGCTCATGAATTTGAGGTCATAGAAATAGAAAGAATAACAGTTAGACCAGAAAAACCGTCCCTCCCTCCCGAAATAGCAATACGTTTTTTCCCATTGCTTTGTTAGCAAAGTACACAACTTTCTGACCGCATCAAAGCCTGTTTATTCATTCTCTTCAGGTGTTTCAGCAAGCATATTTTTGGCTCCTACATCAGCAAAACTTCCTACCGTGTTTTCCACACCACTTTGAGCTGCCACATCATCATCACCTGTAGGTAAACCCACAAAGATAAATTGTATTTTGTAAAATATCGATATGATCATAAGAGTATATATTGAGGTAAAGAAGTAAACATGTATTTCTCTGCCTGCCATGAGTTGATCAACAGATGGTATTATCTCTGCCTGTCCATAAAGTTTAATAACAAACAAATATTTAATAAGCCATAAGTAGACCACATTCAGAAATCGATTAAAAACAAAAGTAGCAAATAGGACGTCTTCAACTTATGGCACATAGTATGAAATGAATCCTCCAGAGAGTGGTCGAACAATGTTAATAATCGATCCTCAGCAAAGACAATAATTAGAATTTTATGCTCGAGAGAGTAGAGCAATGCTTATCGCAAAGTAGCATGTAAACACTCAAACTACTTGGTTGATTCTGTCATATTTTATTTTCAATGTGCTGATAATATAATTAAGTATTTTATGTTAGTGAAGTTAGAAGATCTAAAGTAGCCCATTTAACAAACATGAAGGATTAAGCTATAGAGAAATAAATAAATATAGTAGATTACTCTTTTTACAGCCAAATGAGATGTGCCAGTTTAGATAAAAATATTCAATTGTGGCTAGCCTAGACTTAAAAATAAATGGATTGTTGAACCAAAAGAGACCTTCACTCACCTCATTGCAGACATCGGGACCCAAATTCCTTCTAAATATTTCTCGTCCTTGCCTGCCATAGACAATCAATCCCTGGAAGTTGGACTACATCTTCTAAATATTTCTCGTCCTTGCTTGCCATAGACAATCAATCCCTGGAAGTTGGAGTACATAATTGAGTAGGATATTTATAAATAAAAATAAATAACAAAATATTCTGTTTTACTAATACAACATCTTATAACTGATTCCTACCTATACAAGCTTACTACATGAATTTTATCCCTATATGTAATACTATTATTTGAAAGAAAAATTAAGTGACGATAGTTATTTGTCTGGTAAAAAAAAAGATGAGGACAAAATGAATTAAATTTTAATTTTAAATATGTGAATATGAAGTTCCCGACTTGTTCTCTCAACACATCAGGAGACACAAATTCCTACAACAAAGATATTCAATGGAAGCAGGTAATTTGAAAAGGGGGCCATTGATGGATATATCAATATTTCAGGGAAAGGAGTTAACATCCCAAATAACAAATAAAAATGACATTATAAAGTCAGCCCTTTCTGTATCTTATCATCCATGTCTCAAAAAATGTACCCAAAATTTAGTTTGTAAAATCAGAGACTTTCTTCTCTCTTCCTTTCTTTTGACAAATCAGAAATGTGTATTTTCAGAAATAGAAATATAGTTGTAAATGGATGGTGATACTAAAATTATCTATATTCAAAACTGGTATTTAAAAGTCACTTAAAACCAAAAAAAAAAAAAAACATACCCTTACTTTCAGATTCAACTCAACCCATTCTCTATGCAGATCACATAAACTTATCTAAATTCTAAAAGGAAATGACTCGAGAGATGACACCACAGTGACTATATTACAACAGAAATTTATATAAAAGTTCCATGTCAAAATTGATGTTCAGAATCGTGCAACTATACCTAGTAAACCAACCATATGTCAAAGAAGAGAAGCAACATGACCATGGAGAGATGATTTAAACTCTGCTAGCTGTTCTTTTGGTGCTAAAACAAGCATATAGTATATTGAAAAACAACAATTGTATAGCTAAGATATGATTCAAAACAGGGGATAGGTGAGCGGAAATTAGACCAGTATCTAAAATTGCATTGCAGGATTATCCTGGGCAAGACATACCATTATCTAACATCTTAGTAACGAGATGAACAACACAAGTATTGCTTGCAAGAGTAATAAAGTGTGGCCGAAGCTCAATGAAGACATCATTTCTTTCATCTTGTGTACAATGTTTAACACAAGTCTGTAGCTCAAGAAACAAACAATAAACTCCATTAAAAAAGATATTTCAAATTTATCAAATTTCATCTTGTGTACAATGTTTATCAGACCTTGCAATTTTTGATATTTTTCTCTTCATCTTCTTTAGAGCTTCGCTTACCGACCTTAGATATGAACCAAGAGAAAATTAATGTACATAGAAATTCTGATAGAATTAAATTAGAACTACACTATATTAATTAAAATGATGGAAAGAGGAAAAAATGGGTGTTGTTAGAATCTAGCTAGTAAAAGAAAATTCACAGTAAAGATATATATACCTCGATCTATCCTCTTTTGCAATATTACGTTGTCTCATCTTCTCCCAAAGTAGAGCATGTTCCTGTTAGATATGAAGTAAGATGAAGGGTCCAGTCAAATTGATAAATATAACTTAGAAAAGAACTTAAGAAATCTCAACAAAGTGCAAGCACAAGCAAGTGACAAATCAGCTGATTAAGCATTATCAAAATAAAGGAATGAGTCAAATGACACATAATATTCTCATGTAGGGGATGATGCAAGAATGATTGTAATGACTAATGAAAGAACCACAAATATGATTTTATCAAATTCCTAAGGATGCAAATATGCCTATGCAATCGGCAATACAACAAGCATCTATGAGAAATCAGCATATAGCACTCCTCACCATGAATACAAATGAACATTGACTGAAGGCAGCAAAAATCAAAATTAGTTGATTAGAACTGGCATATTTTGTTAAGATATAAGTAATGTTGCTCAAAATATATCAGTTAGACTGCATAAGAAAATAGAGTGGGAAACCAACTGATAAAAAAAGAAGAAATATTTGTTCACCAGTGTGCAATGCTTAGTCCTCTTTTTTTTTTTCAGCTAGTTTCTGGAAAAAGATAAATCAATGAGGAGAAAAAAAAAGTTAGGTAAAATCATGCTCACAAATTAATCAATGTAGTAATAAAACATAAAAACAAATGGTATCTATCAAAGTAAATAAAATGAAAACATATTAATTTCTTTCTAAGCATCAAGATGCAACTTTTAAACCAAAGAACACCAACCCACAAAATACACAGGTGCATAGCCTCATGTAGTTCGAATAGAAAGAGTCGGAGCCTAAGGTACAAGTTTCGATTGGAAGAGTACCATATAATGATATCATACAGTCTTGCACCCTCCCTAATGTTATCAGCTTCACTTAAAATTCACAAAAACAAAAAATTTAAAAATCTAATGAAATAAAAAATCCAAAAAAGGTCAAACCTTTGCAAGCAAATGACCTAGTTTCTTAGAGTCCCCGACTTCATCATTCTTCCCACTATATTTCTGGTACTCCTTTTCATTAGATTCAGAGTCATATGCACCGTGATCGTGAATTAGTCCTTTCCCCTTCCAACCAAGAGCCTTCAGTAAAAGTTCCTCCTCATTCTCCATTTTCTTTTCTGCTTCATCACTCAACTCATGATCGAATTCTATAAGATACAGCAGCCAATGAACCTATAAATAAAGAAAAAAACAACAACAAATTATCCAGAGACATAATTGATAGAGCTGGTTTTGAGAATTTAAAATCAGAATATACATATCCCTCAATGATGATTGATTATGGGTCAGCGGCATTGAAAAGACAAAGTCGGCGCTGGGTTGTAATAAGGATGGAGGGATTTGGTGTCAATATTGTGTGCCCTAACTCTTCTCACCCCTTGATTGATGGTTGAGTATGGGGCAGCGGCAAGACGGAGTCGACGGGTGGAAAAAGATACAAAGCGTAATGGGAGAAGAAGAGAAAGAGGCCGGAAGACGAAGAGAGGAGAACATAATGAGTTCGTTGTGGAATAGGTTAATGCGTGGGCAAAAGAGAAATAAGAAAAATATGTTAAGGGTAGAATTGGCATAAAATGTTTTACAAAGGCAAGACACTTTTTAATATAGTATAGATATAGATATAGACATAGATATAGATATAGATGTATATTATATATCTTAATCTTAATATTATATAAAGACGAAGTTATGAAATCAACCAGAATGCTCGATTTCGAATTTCCTCTATTCTCATTCATTCTGGCATTAAGAATTAATCTCGACCTTATAATTTAAGTGTTTTAATCTTAACCGTACATTTTATATTTTATAAATATATATATATATATCTTATATAAATCTTTATTCACAATATCAAATCATATATCTAATTTTTTAATCTCAACCGTTCATTTTAATTTCTATACTTCTATAAATTTCAACTCCATAAACATTATTGTTCTCATCTTTTAACCTTATTTCTTCGTGCGTCTCTTGATTTTTCTTATTTATCTTCGTCGTATTCTAATATTCAAATTGTTTATTTTTTTTGCAGCTTCATATTTCACATTCAATAATCTGGTGAAATAATATTTTTTCTAAAGCTACACAACTTACGTGGTTTTCTTTTGGAGGTAACGTTTAATTGCTATAATTGCAGATCTATTTGATTTAAAATTTTGATGTTTGAATTGTTTATTTGATGTTTGAATTGCAGATTTATTCTAGAGCATAATATTGTGTATGCGTTATACATGTGTATATAATTTTAATTTTATGATATTTGAATTGTTTATTTGTCTTTTTTTTTTTCATATTTTTAATAGTTAAAATTTTGATGTTTGAATTGTTTTCTTTTCTATTGCTACACAATTTTCATGGTTTTTTTAGGTAATATTTAATTGCTACAATTGCAAATCTATTTGATTTTAAAAATTTATGTTTGAATTGTTTATTTATCTTTTTAATATTTTTTTTCATGTTTTAAATATTCTGATATTATTTTTTATATTCAGTTTTAATTGTAGGTTTGTATTACAATCATTGTGTATGTGTCATACATACCGTAAGTTATTTTACACCATAAGTTATTTATAATTCTGGAACCAAAGATGTTATAGAAATAATATTGTGTATGCGTTGTGAATGTGTACATATTTTTTAAGTACTTAATTTATTTACCGCAATATTGTTTATGTGTTGTGCATGTATAAATCATTGATACACGTATATATTAGATTCAGGAAATCGGACAAGCAAATATATATATATATATATATATATATATATATATATTATAACTCATTAATACACGTGTATAAAACTCAATAAATCTTAACAAAATAAAATTTATAAAATATTTTGTTCTTGATTATTTTAATAATATTTTTTTATATATATTCTTGATTTTCTTTTAACATACCTATATAATAATAAATATTTATATTATAAAATATATGTTCTTGATTTTTTTAATCATATATTTTGATATGTTCCTGATTTTCTTTTAACATACTTATATAATAATAAAATTTTAAAAATAATCATAGATTGGTACAAAAGTAATACACTATTTTCAAATAGATACAAAATTTAATTATTATATGAATAAGATAGCCTCAAATTATATTTTAATATTGTGTGAATACAAAAGTAATACACTATTTTTATATTTTAAATATTGTGTGAATAAGATAGTGTCAAATTATATAATTATAAATTTATATTATCGAATAAATTTATATATAAATATACAAGAAATCAAAATTTATTAATTCACATAATATAATCTATATTAAAAAATATTTTTTTAATAATCCCGCGTAATATGCGGGTTTACGTACTAGTGTGTATATATAGTTATATACATTAATACATGTATTATATATAATTTTTTTTAATTAATTCTTAAATTTATAATTTTTATTATTTATTTTCTTAATTCATTTTCAATAAAATAATAAATTGTCGTTGCCCTCTCACCAAAAGAAAAACAACAAACCTAGTGGCTAAGCTTCAAATCGCATGGTAGTTAATAACGATGTCACTTTACGCAGTCATCTGGCTCCAATGTAGTCAATCGCCGCCGCCAAGATGATTTTAATAATGTAATGATTGATGAATTTTGAGAGATTTCGTGATTTGTACTAAGTTTATATCTCCAAGTTATTAAATTATTGTGAATTTTATTTTATAAAATGAGATTTTTATTATATTTGTCCAACTTTACTTTATGCGACTTGTGACTCTCGTGGTGAGATCTTAGTTATAAATTAATTAAGTGATTTTGTTTAATGAATTTAATGGAAGATATAATTCATAATTATTTATATTTAAAAAAATTGGGATGACCCGTCAAAGCTCGCAACCCGCCATTAAATGGGTTGGGTTGGAGTTTTTTTGGCCCGCCATATTTTCAGCCCGCCTCGGGCCGCCCCGCCAAAAGGCGGGCTTTTGCAGGTTTAGGCTCGCCCCGCCCCGCCGACCCGTTTTGACAGCTCTAAACCCATCAGACATATATTAACTAATGTTGTCAGAATTATTCTTATTTTCAAGCCTCTTTTCTATGTATATAAACCACCACGCGCACTAAAGTTTTGGGCAGGAAGTGTGCAAGACACACACTTTTGTGTTTATATATATATATATGGTGACTTACATATTGATTCAAAAAAGTGACTATATTTACAAATTGGTTCACAATATCTGCACAAAAGTGTAACTTTTTTATGTACAGAAGTATAACTTTTTTCTGCACAGAACCAATTTGTAATTTTTGTCAATTTTGAGAACCATTTTGTAATTTTTCCATATAGATATAGATAATGTACTCCCTCCGTCCATTAATCTTTTTTCCATTTCATTGTGGGCACGAGATTTAATAAAAAGTAATATTATATTGAAATGATAGATAAAGTAAGGGGAAAAGTAAGAGTATTGTGGGACCCAAAATTTTATTGTGAGTGTGGGTTGTTTCCAAATAAGGAAATGATAAAAAGTTTTGTGGACAAACAAAAAATGAAGGTAGGAAATAATTTGGTGGACATAGGGAGTAGTATATTTTTAAAATAAATTTCTAAATTTTATAACTTGTTTTTATTTTAAATTTGATCTATATAAATTACTTATATTGTTCTTATAAATTTGAAACATATTTTTTTCTTACAAATTTACAAGACTTTTGGACCAAATCATTTTAATTTTGCTCCTGTAAATTTGTAAAAGGATCAAAATTAAATTACTTTTAAATTTACAAGATCAAAATTAAAATGTGTAATCTATCTAAACTGAATTCAAATTTGTGGCAAATTTTAGGACTATAAAATTTTTTACCACAACAAATTTATGTAAGTTTCATCCTATATTTCACCTTTTTTTTTTAAACTATAATTCTAACATTTCATCTGATTCAAAATGTTTGGTATGTTGATATTTTATATTAAATCAAAGATTTTTTTTTTTACACTTTACCCTTGACTAAAATACATACAACTAAATAAGTAAATATATGATTATACATTGAAAAGTACATTTTTTATACGAAATATGTTGATTCAGTGGGTAAAATTTATTTTTTAAGGAATATAATGTGAACAAACATTTTGAAATAAGATTTTTGAACCTAAAAACAGTAAAAGTTTTAAATCAGAGGGAGTTGTATATATAACATGTTCTCACAGTAAACATGCACATCTTTTTCAACTTGTCGTTCCGCCTCTCTTTCTTATTTACACAGAGAATGAAATAAGTTAGAAAATTCAAAAATTTTGTATGAACTCGAGTTTACGGTAAATTAAGAATTATTGATTATCACTGTTATGTGTATATACTATCACTGTGATGTATATTTACTATTACTATTATGCATACACACAGGGGCGGACGCAGGATTTTTATCCAGCTAAGACACAAATTTGAAAATTTTGTGTTTTTTCTATACATATCATAAGAATGCTAAAATAATTCTTTTAGGTAATTATAGACTAATACTTTATTAAAATTTAATTTTATATGTAATGAATATAATAACATTGAAATTCATCATATTTTAAAGGTAAAATATGAAATGGACTAATCATGAGTTTTCATATCCAGAGGTCTTATGAGACAAGGATTATATAAGAATTTTAAAATAAAAAATAACTTACATAATTTAGAAATCTTTAGAAACAAAAATTAATACTTTAGAAGATCTTTTAACACATTATGCCATTAGAAAACAATTGATAGTAAATCTAATATCTAACTTAATAATATATATTGATTATTGAATTTGTTAGATTCTGAATTGTGTGAAATTTCGTTAACAATATAATTTATAAATAAAAAATTATCTAGAAAATTTATTTACTAAATTCTAATTTAAAAGGTCCAACAAACAAAAGTATGTACATGATGATTAATATATTTAATTTTTTATAATTAAACACGTAATATTTAAAAATATAATAATAAAATTATTGAGGCAAGGCATTTGCCATGCCTTGCCTCTATGTAAATCCGTCACTGCATACACACGATCATTTTTAAAAAAATCAAGTATATTTTTATAACAGTGATAATATATATGGATAACAATGATAATAATTACAAATAACAATGATATGAGTTCATGTGAACTCGAGTTCACAAGAGACCTACTCATTAGAAAAAATATATTCAAATGTAAACATACAATATCATTGGTCACTGACTTAACTGTTTAAAAAAATTGAAGGACCAAATATCTATATATATAGACATAATATATATGATATATAATGAAAATTGATAGCAAGTCCACCGATTTATATAAATTCATATATCCATGACAAATGTGATAATAATACATATTCAAATTAAAATAATAGTGGAATCTTTATTTACATGTCATTGTCATATTTGTGATGGATATATAATTTTTTTTTACTATCAGCAGACAACAATCAAGTATATTCTGCAATGCATGCCACCTTGATTCTCATTTGGAACTTATAGTAGTGATAACTATGCATTTGAACTTAGAGTAAAAATGATTCACGTTTTAAACTTTATGTAATCCAAAGAAAATCTCCTAGAATTCTATTTTCAAGGATGGTAGAAAATCTTTATTTTCGTATTTACACATAATTTGACAAATCAATCTATTTTGATATTATCTTTCTTTATGTTCTTCCATTCATGAGATATTATTTGATATTTTTCAATACTGAACCATGAGTAGGTTTATATTAAAATGGTTTATATTTTAAAGTATTAAATATTTAATCAAGTGTATCAAAATATTCATCAAGAGTATAAAAAATGAGTAAGTCTCATGTGCATTCACTCAATAATTAATGTTTATATTAAAAAGTTAAATCTGATTACGTTGAAAAATTAAGCTTGATTATACTGAAAAAATTTACATTGAAAATTAATGTAATAGTATAAAATTTTTAGTGTAATCAACCTACATTTTTCATTATAAACTATCTTAGCTATTGAGTGAGTCCATCATGCACCAGTTGCATATGAGATCTTAACATAAAAAATACTCCCCCCGTCCCAAAAGACATATCATACTTTCTATTTTGATCTGTCCCACGAAAAGTTTGCATATCTTGATATCTAAATTTAGAAATTATTTATTAAACACCACTCTCACAATACACATATAATATTCATAAAAATATATTTTTTAATATTTTTTTCTTAAACTGCGTGCCCAAAAGACACCACAATATCTTTTGAGACGGAGGGAGTATATATCAATAAAATCTACAATAATTATAATATAATATCATTAAACCAGGTGGGTTAGCTCACCTGGCCACCGGGCTCCTCACTTGAGTGAGTGACTTGGGTTCGATTCCCTTTGGGAACGAATTAGGAGGGAGATATAATGTTGGACTTGGAGATATGGGGTGTAAGGAGACTTCGTGAACTAACTTCTAACTACTAACAACTAACATTTACCGATAAAAAAAATATATATATAATATCATTGACCCAAATTTATTATATTTATAAAAAAAATTTAATACTACTAATCATATATTTAATATTTTATCATAAACTATTTTCATACAAAATTTTAACCTCGTTTCAATGTGTAAAAAATTTTGATTTATAAATTTTATTTACAGAATAAATGAGAAAAGTATAAAGCATTGTTTTTGAAAACCGGTTGAACCGGTTGGACCGTGAACCGGCCATAGAACCGGTTTGGTTGCCCCCTGAAAATCATTTTTACCGTTCAACCGGAAAAAACCGAATGAACCGATTTAACCAGTCTACTTTTATATTTTAATATTTTTTGTAATTCTTTTATTAAATTAAATCGTGACACATGTATCAATCCCAAAATTAATTTATTCTACAATTTATATATTTCAAATTTTCATAATAATATTTTAATTTGAAATTTTACATATACATGAATTATGAAACATATCATGGATTATAATCTGGTATTATACCTTGAACTATTTTGAACATTTTAATTTTGATTGCATGTGATTATATTATTTTATTACTTTATTTCAATATGTGACATATAATTTATTAAAATTTTATATGAGAATATTTTATTTATTTTATTTTTAATATAACATAAATAATATTAAAAAATGTAAGTTAAAATAAATTTAACGGTTTGACCGGTTGACTAATATTTAATTGTTTCACTTTATACCAGCTAAAATAATATTTAACTGATTCACTTTATACCAGTGTTTTCGTAACTGGGCCGATGACTAAATCGGATAGAGCACCGATTCACGGTTCAACCGGGACGCCGGTATAAAATGAAACAATTGAAAAGATAAGGTGCCACGCAAAAAAGAAAAAACCAAAGTGTGGGACCCGCACACATTGCCAAGGTGAACATCATCAGTCATCCGTCAAATAATTTGAAGAACGCTAAAACCTCGCCGACGCCGTCGTGATCACAGTCGACGCCCCTTTCCCCTCCACTCACAATGACCTTCTACTCCAATGCTATTGCTTCTTCTTCCATCGTCCGCCTTAATATCGGTATATCTCTCTCTCCTCTCTCATGGAGTTATACTCGCAGGCATTATCTTGTGTGAATACGATCGGGCGTTTTCAGTTCGACCAATTTGTTACAGTACCTAATTCCTGAAATTTTAGTGATAATCGGGCACAATTTGATCATTTAGCTGTTGAATTGTAGTTAGGATTGAGTTTGCTCGGCATGTTGACCAGCTAAACTTTCTTATGTGTGATTATACTAGGTATGGAGAACTTGATTGGCATAGAAGTAACATATACTGTTGTAGTCCTTACTTTAATTTGGAAGTGTTACAGTTAAGAGAGAATGGATTCTTAATTGTAATGAACAATGAACTCTGTCCAATTCTTCTGACGACATAGAAGAATACAGAGTGTTATCCAATTAAGTCTTGATAATGGGATTTCTGTATGTTAACTGTGAGGTTTGTTTGTTGAAGAAGGCAAGCTCATGTAAACCTTTAGTTCTATGTATGTGTGTTTTTATGACTCGGTATCTGTCCCAATGACCGACTGATTTGGGAGGCCCATAACCCACCATCCACTAGCAAGGAGCCCCATTTCAAACCAGAATGAAGCTATGTATGGAATGACCCATCCACCTTGTTGGTTTTGAAACTGAGATACTGAGGAGTATACAAGTTTGTATGCATTTATTTTACTTTTGACAATTAATATGGTCAGCTGCTTGGGAAAATGGTATGATGGACAAGCGTACTACGTCTGGTGTTGCTTGACTTGAGATTAAGCTTTGCTTTTTTAAGCTTATATTGATAGAATCCTTTTAGTGTAGATGGAACATGATAGCAATTTATACGGCCCTTAAAGAAAAGATTTAACTTTTAAACAAAACTATTTTGATTCAACTCTATATTTTAAACTTCGTTCCAATACTTGAGTACAACTAATGTTTTGGATAATCGTTTATATTTCAGTAATTATCAATCTCAAACTAGAGCTATTGGAGTTTGTATCAATTTTTTTACACCCCCACTGAGGAAATGGGTTTTGCACAAGTAGAAGCCTCGTGTGAAAATTGATGCTCTTGGTTTATCTTTTGTGATTTTAGAGTTCCAATACATCAACTGTTGAAGTTATTGGTTTGAAAAGCATTCCGTCATAAAGGTCCTGATTTGGAGGTAGTATACATGGATGCAGTATTTATGGCATTATTGTGCTAATTATTTGATTATATTGCAATGAGCATAAGTTTGGTCAACTCGAACATAAAAGTTTTTAATTATAAAGAATGTGTGGTGTCAGAATACACATCTTCCTTTGTGATAACAAGACTTGTAGTCTTGTGCTCTTATTCAGTAATTTGCTCACTCTTAGGCTATGATTGTGTTCGGACTCACATAGATGGATTTAGAACTTTGTCATCCACTGCTCTTTCTAGTTCGGAATTTCCTCCAACTTCCACATCGACTCCTATAAAATAAACCTACAAACAAAATATCACCTTATCAAAACCCCAAAACAAACACCTACTTTTACTATTCACTAGCATTTTAAAATCCATAGGATTTCAAAATCTTGATGTCCCCTGCACACCTAAATCCCAAAGCAAATGTAGCCTATGTTTTGTCTTAGATTTGATTCTTTTTTTTTTCTTTTATTAAGGGATTTTCTGTTGAATTAGATATCTTGAGGTCCAATGGTAATGAGAATTGTGCATAAGCATATCGATTTGCGACTGTTGATAGGATATCTTGACATACATAATCATAGAAACCATTGATGAAGTTAGAATAAATTTACTCAGTCAAGGTTTTTTGCAGCTTAATGTTGTAATTTTCCAAGTAGCTTCATTTTCCCACGCGGCATATATCCTATTGAATTGATTTGAAGGCGTAATACACATGGTGCTTAATTTTGATTAAACTGGTAACAGTGTTGCATGGTTATTTTCAATTTCTTGCTGAGAATCGAGTTGCAGTGAACATAAGTTACATCTTTATGAAATTCCATAATATTCATCCAACTAGACTTAAAACAATGAATAAAGATAATAAATAAATTTTAGTGTTGAGTCGTGGCATTAATTCTTTTCTGTATTAAAGTACATGCACGGTATATTATCTAGTGAAATATTGAATATTTATGTTATTCATTTCAAGGAGGCAAAAAGTTTTGTACAACTATTGATACTTTGACTCAGCGAGAGCCTCATTCGATGCTCGCAGCAATGTTCAGTGGTCGCCATACTGTCAGTCAAGACTCTGATAAGGTACAAAAACTGATAAAGATGTGCCTCTCTAGCATTACTTTGATGAAAATATTTTCATATGTAGCAACATTGAAACAATTCTTTAGAGAAGAGGGTACGAGACAGAGTGATGAGGTGATTATTTTTTCACGAGTTACTGTTATAAAATCAATAAGTTTGGGTTTAGTAATGACCTGTATACCTCAACTTGCACTTGTTCTTCTGTCAATAACGAGAACCTAGTTTATTTTCTTTCAAGACACAAAATGCTAATTCTATCATTGAATCTTCTCTAAGAAAATACAAGTAGTTAGTGGTTGCAAGCATCATTCATTTATTTATACATGTATGCTGAATTATGAATGTAACGTTGCACAGTCCTCAGTTTTGCATAGTCCTAAAAGGATTTATTGTTATGATTGCAGGGTCATGTTTTTATTGATAGGGATGGGAAACATTTTCGGCATATCCTGAATTGGTTGAGGGATGGTGTACTACCTTCGCTGAAGGATTTTGAATATTCAGAGCTTTTAAGAGAGGCTGAATATTTCCAGCTTCTTGTGAGCCATTTATCACTTTGCTAATCTTATATCCACCAGTCATTATATTTACTGTATTTAGTTACTTCATTAATTGGATTTCCTTTCTTAGAAATTCTTGAAACCTTGCATCAATATATTTATACATTCATTTCTCTCAAACCTTTCCATTCTCTATGTGCAAGTATGATACTAATTGTTGATAATTGTTGTTGTACCAAGTGCAACTGTCTTGTACTTGACTTTGTTTCAAATGTATGATTATTTCTGAGTTTGTGGTTGAATAAAATTTATTATCAGATTTGAAGTCATTAGACAAGTTAAAAAGTTCTTGTCAGTACTGGAAATTCAATGTGATGAGATTATGCTTAAATATTCTAGACCAAGAATTTTTGTTTCAGTGAGCACGCCACTGTCTGCAAATTCATTTGTTCTCATAGAAATTGTTTAGTATCTTTTACACTATCAATAGGCATGAGCTGGTAAAATAGAATTTTTTGGCTGCATGGAAATGATAAAATCATTGCAGCTCCCAAACTTCATATTTATCATTAAAGGATGATGTCACCTTATATACTGTCTGAGAGCTGCCCATGTTTGACCCAGGGGTTGGTAAATGAAATTAAAGAAACTTTGATTCGGAGGATGGAGGACGAAGACATGGTTAACGAATTGTCACGCATTGATATCATTAAATGCATACAATCTGAGAGGGTCAGATTTCGTGGAATCAATCTCTCTGGCCTTGATCTTTCTAAATTGGTAATATTTTCTTACCGAATGACTTTCTTTAATGATTTAGTGTCCTGAGATTCTTATGTTAGTATTACGTTGTTTTAAGCTCCAAGCAGATTCATTTTTTCTTTAATGTTACCCTTAGTAAGAAATTTGTGATATTAAACTTGGGGAGTATATTACTAGGTGCCCTTTGCTGCAGCAGATATCTAAAGATCTGAAATGCGGGTTTAGATCAATACATTTTTTTGTTGTTCCTTTTCTATGGCGATGATCCCGCCTTGGCCTTCATATAAAGATTTGACCATATTAAACGTCCAAAAGGCAAAACTTATACTCCCTTTGTCCCACTATATGTTTCCCACTTTCCCTTTTTAGATGTCCCACTATAAGTTTCTCATTTCATAAAAAGCAAATCAACACTCCATATATTAATAAACAAATATCCTTTTAAACAACCATCCTTTACTTTTTCAAAACTTTTCATTACTTTGTGCAAAAGTCAACATGTGGTCCTCCATATAATAATAAACAAATACACTTTCTAATAATTGAATTACTCTGCTTTGATTAGCCTCGTTATTTAAAAGGAGTTGCAAGCTATAAGAAGGCTGGTTGATTTTTGCAGAAATAAGAAAAGAGTTTTCCCCTTTGAAATTGTTTGTATCTTTCCTGTATTTGTATAATCAACGAAGAGTTCTACGTGTTCTTTGTATCTTGTTTGGAGTACAAAGCTGCGCTACATCACGTTTTGGTTGAGTTTCTTGCATTATTGTGAAGTGACAGGTTTATTATTCTAAGAATATTCTGTAATAAAACAATGTAATTTAGATGCTCCTTTCTTGTTTCTTTCATGCAACTGTTTTCTTGTATATTTTTCTGATACCACCTCATTGTTCTCCTATAGTTTCCTGTAATTCTGTTTTTGTTTGAAAAGTTCACTCTTGGGAGTTCATTCAAATGTGACTGGAATTTGTTTTAAGATGGCTAACACAAATGGACCGAAAATAGTTGGTTTACCCGCAATGCTACAACTGTTAACAAACTTGACTCGAGTTTTGCATTTAACTTCTTTATCATGATCACTCCTTGCACTTTGTGTCCAAAAATTGTAGGACCTGTCGTTTGTGGACTTTAGTTATGCATGTCTGAAGAATGTATTCTTTTCACGTGCTAATCTTCAATGTGCAAAGTTCAAGGTGAGTATCCTTACTTGTCCATGGAGAAAACGTGTCTTTATTGGCTCTTATTTTATGAGACCAACTGTAACTATTCATCACCTAGGAGCATTCTTTCTTCTTCACAGGATGCGGATGCTGAAGCTTCCATATTTCACAATGCTACTTTGCGAGAGTAAGGTTATCTCTTTATGAAGCTTTATCTCCTAACAGAATTCTTACATAATATGTTTTGGGATTCTCTTTGAATGTGATATGAGTATCTACTGGTGCTTCTTGAACAATTAAAAAACTTCTATATTCTTTCTTCTTTGTCATTTTTAATGAATTGTTTTTGCGTAGAGAAGATGTGATTTTACTGGGGCTAATCTTCGTGGAGCTCTGTTAGCTGGTGCCAGCCTCCAGAGTGCAAATCTACAAGGTAAAGTCTTCTCTATTTGGATTGCAAAAGTAACTATTTTCATTAATGATGGACTATGAGCACATCATTTTTGGACTATAACTGGAAAAGTAAAGAATCTTGGTTCCATAATCCGTGAATTTTTTGTATTCAACTAATGGCACCGTGAAATTTAACAAACAAATTTGCAAGTGTGTATACATGCAAATTTTACACACATACATGCATGCATTTTTATTCAAATAGATTATTTCTAGTTACTCATTGACATTTCTATTAATATAAAGAGACACATATTGATAAATGAGATCATACTTGAAGGCCTTCTTTCTTCAAATGCCGCAACACTATAACATCAGAAATTATAATTTAATTTTGTTTGTTGCCTAGTTCTTTGAACTGTTCAATCATTATTCAATCGGGCATTCTTTTTCAAACTGCAGCTATCATATTATAATGTGGGTTTGTTTGATTTCCAGTAAAAATCCTTCCTGCTTCTTTGATTTATCGTATATCAGTCTGGAAAACCGAAGACCTTGGTTATGCTATTATTGTATTTGATTACAGCTCTTAGCTCACTTTTCTATTCTGAACAAAGGTTTTTCTGTTTTCTCAAAGTTTTGATCTTGGAAGCAATGGCTGATTGTGTTTTTCCATGTATTCATGAATCATCTTCCTTAAATCACAGATGCTTGTTTGGTGGACTGTAGCCTCTGCGGTGCAGATCTGCGCTCTGCACACCTGCAGGTTCAGCATATATAAATACTGCGTATAATTATTTAATTAACCTATGTTTTTTCCTTTAACTTATGATCCTGCCATACTTGTTCCACTTTGAGTCTTTTTTATCAAACATTTAGAAATGTAACTGAGCGTCTGTTTTCAATTTACTGTTGTGGCCTGTTTTTGTATTTAAATTTTAGACAATCCGTAATCTTCATTTGGCCTCTTTTTATGAAGTGCTCCCTCTGTCCCGGAGACACTTGCACACATGGTTGTGCATACAAATTAAGAAAAATGTACTTTTTGAGTAAAGTAATGACATATGGGTAAATATGTGTAAAGTTTTGTGAGTGTGCATATAAATTAATTTTTTCTTTTTTGGGGTGTGCAATTTATTGTGGGATGGTCCAAAAAGGAAATTGTACAAGTTTCTCTGGGACATAGGTAGTAATTCTTTTGAACAATTTATAGGGTGCTGATCTTACAAATGCCAACTTGGAAGGAGCTATTCTTGAAGGAGCCAACTTGAAGGTGAGAGTTTCTTGATCCACTTAAGTAATTTTATTTGTTTAGAACTTAGCAGAGAAACTTCCGTCGCTTGGCTTTTGTGTTGGGTAGAGAATACAGCTTGTTGTCCTAGTGCCATTATCTTTCCTGTTTAGAGTTTTTCTGTAAAAAAAAAAAAAAAGAAAAAAAAAAAGAACTCCTATCTTGGAAAAAATATTGTCTACATGCAGTTGTGTTGGTTTAGAGAACAGAGATTTATTTGGTTTTGTGGATGTTGCCATAGTTCTTTGTGGAGTCTCTTATCTGATTTTCTGATGACAGTGAGAAGGTAGTTTTTGTATTCGAAAGAAGTATTATATCAGCCAACTATCTTCTGATTGATGAATTTAAACATATATCGGTGGCCCCACTTTATTTAAACTAGACAAGCAATCGAGGATATGAACTATTTGTGTGCATATGAAAGGCCAGTGAGTTTGAGAGGATTGGGATATTTATCTGACACTACATGCATGTGTACATGGTTTGATTGCATTTCTTATTAGTTTAACATATCAAAAGGCAAGTTGATTTGATTAATGTCAAATTTACAGATGTAGATACTAGTTTTATCTGAAATGATATTCATGTCATCATCCCATTTATACTCTTCCTCCAGGGTGCAAAGTTAACGAATGCAAATTTGAAAGGAGCAAATCTCCAGAGAGCTTATCTGAGGCATGTAAATCTTCGCGATACAGTAAGTAACTAAAGCCAACATCGAAGAATTTTTTTAAATTTTTATGGTTAACTTAGATTTGGACTGTAGGGAGAACTATGTTATCTTCAATTAGCTGCAATAACATCACTTATTTTTTACTTGTATATATTTTGAACAAGAAATGCTATAATGGATTTGACTTCCAATATATTGGGGTTCTTTTTTGTTGGTTACTATCATTTTTTTTTTTGTGTGTGGGCTGCTCAATATCATCTTTTCGCTTCATTTCTTTACAGGATCTGGAAGGCGCGAGGCTTGATGGGGCGAATTTATTAGGTGCAATCAGGTGATGAACAATGTTCAACTTGGGGATTTTCAGTTCATGACATTTGCCTGATCACTGTCTTAATTTAACTTGTCTCTTGTTCATGCTTATTCTCTTGCAAATGCAAATATTTTCCCAGTTGAATTATTACAGTGTTGTGGCTGTTATTTTGGATTTGGTTTGTGTAAATACTTGATTCTCATCAATTCTTTCAAGTTCTGAAATTGTATTTTGTAAAGGTCAAATAATAATGAATTGAAGTCATGATCTCGTGATGCTCCAAGCAATTGTGTTATTCTACTTCGTTAAAGTTTTAAGATTGTTTATTGCATGTTTTGTAACACTATAAAACTGCTTCTAAAATAACCTTTTTCAAAAGCTGTTAGAGAGAGTTTTTAAAAAAAAGCTGTTTTAGAAGCTGTTTTTAGAGTTCTAAAATAGACACTTAGTAACAAATGCTTTATGAAACTCCCTTGTGTTTATATGAAATACGGAGTTTCCCCATGCAGCCATGCTGTTAGTTATATTGCAATTTGCAAGTCATCAAACTTAGGTATCAAAATCTGGGATTAGAGTTATTTTGATTTTAAAAATTTTTGTTTTTTGTCAAATAGTATTAATTTAATTAAAAAATTAGTTTGGTCCTGAAATTTTTTAAATTATGCAATTTCCGACTCAAAAATTTCCAAATTTTGTCACGAGTAAGTCACGTAGTCATTATTTTGGTCCTTTAACTTTCTATTTTTTCTCAAATAGTTACAATTTAGTCATGAAAATTAATGTAGTCCAGTAATTTTTTAAATTGCGTGTAATTTACATTCAATTTTCGATGGACTCAAAAATTCGCTGGATTTGGTCACATGCAAGTCACACTGTCATTAAATTTGGGGGAATTCTGCAACATTGATAACATGGATTTTAGGTGGAAAATAATTTTGAATAATTGCATACCTGATGGTCAATCTATTGGAAATAATTGCAGTATCCAGAATCTTATCATTTAAATCAAAATATAAACAAACATTTGAGATGCATGAACTCATTTAATTGTGACGTAGAAATAGAGAAAGCAAAATATTTTACCTAACTTTCCTAAACTATTATTTTTTTACTAAATAACAACTATAAGCTCACAATAAATAATATTTAAGAATATTAATTTTGCTTATTAGATACTTTTCACAATTATTGAATCTCCACACTACATTATTATTCTTTTAGAAGGTTCTGATGGTTGTTAGTCGACCGCAATGGTATCATACACTCTTTGAGCTCTCATTATCCTGAGGCATTTCTTCAAAAACAGATTCAATTGCAGAGGAGGATTCCTTTGATTAGGATTATTGTTTTGTGAAAATGAGTAATCAATTAGGGTTCTTGTTTTTGGGATTCTACTAATAAGGACCAGATTATTAATTGTTATTTTTGCCAGAATACATGATTTTAATAAAAAGGAGAAATAGCAATTTTAGATTAGGTGAAAAAAGAGAAAATAATGTGTATTTCATTAATAAGACATGCATACATTAATTTTCATCCAGGCAGCCACATCAAAAATTTCGATGGATTTAATGACCACGCAACTTGCACGAGATAAAAAATGACAATATTTTTGAGTCTCCTGCAAAAATTGAACGAAAATTATTTTTAAAGAAAGCAGAAAGTTATAGGACCAAAATAATGATTATGTGACTTGCACGTGACGAAATTGGATAAGTTTTTGAGTCTCCGGCGAAAACTAAATGAGAATTTGCACAATTTAAGAAGTTATGGGATTAAATTGAGATTTTTTTTTAACTAAATTGAGACTATTTGAGAAAAACATAAAATTATAAGATTAAAATAACTTTAATTCCTTGCAGCACTACCCAAAGCACAAAGGTCTGAGCCCACAAGACGTTAGGCTCAAACTACTTATAGCACAATCACTATAGATAGCGTCTCTAATGGCCAAATAAATGATTTCATGCAAGTCAAAATCTTGCAATATACAATATGACAAATCTCTATGTCATTTACTCTTCCAGTGATTTACTCCTTATTGCTTAGCATTTAACATGCAATATATCTCAAAACATTTGTATTTATTGTTCTAGATAATATCACATTAATTCCATAATTGTTAGCCATAAATTATCTAGTGTCCAACAATACAATATACAGATCTTATTGCACTAAAATGTTTATAATCTCACATAAATTTGTTAATATAGTTTTGACATGGATCATAGTATTCTACTTTAAAAAATTAACTTTTACATATATTACCTCTGAATGTTTTTATATACTCTCATTATAAGAAATAAAGGATACATTATTTATTAAAAAATTAAAGAAATGGTTGCTTAAGAAAATTTAATCATTATAAAAAGATAAAATTCATTTATAACATTGTCAATATGATTATGTAATTTCCAACAAAATATTTTATGTTCTTAAATAGTACCGATGATTGTTTATAACTTACCTGCTGCTCTATACTTGATATAAATCTTAGGCTCCATTTGAATGGATGAATTTAAAAATTAATGGATTTTAACAAAAATATACGTAAAAAAATATATATTTTAAATCACGAATTGTAAATAGACGAGAGAAAATGAAAAAAATAAATAAGAAATAGAAATGAGAAAGGATAGCTAGAAGAAGGATTTTAAATGATGTGATATTGATAAGAATTTAAAATTCATTTATTTTAAACGTACCTCAAATTTAAATATTTATAAATTTATTTAACCTACATGAAGAGAATGATTATTTATGTATAAAATTCATAAATTTCAAATTCATTAATCCAATTGGATCCTTAAAGAATTAAAGATGTTTAATGTCGAATTCAGACAAGTTCTCGACATTGCATTTAAATTTACCTTTGAGTTGAAAAGTTACCATGCATGGACCTGGTTTTATTTTACGTTTGAATTTACCATTGAGTTGAAAAGTTACTATGCATGCACCTGGTTTTATTTTGGAGTGCAGTGAATCTTGAAGCGTACACGTGGAGGAAGGCGTATGGTATTAAGATGGAACGCCCCACATAGTAAAATATACTGATTTTGTCGGCAAAGTCTATTATTTAAAATATTATTTAAGTGTATTATTACATCAGGATGTGTGTCCACGTCTACCATCTCGAACTTACCCGTAATTCATGTGTTTCTCTCACTTCAAAGATGAGTCACCTTTATCCTTTCTCACTCATCACGTGGATACACAAGAATTAAATTCGAAATAAAATTAAATGAAAATGAAAATTATACAAAAATCAGACTCTCCCCTCCACAAAATTATTTTTCACATTTTTTTTTTGTCCACAAATATTTTTTTTCATTTTCTTTTTTAAAAACAACTTGTACTCACAATAAAAATTTAAGCTCACTAGAGCTGTTAAAATAAACGAGCCGCTCGTGAGCTCGGCTCGATTCGACTCGGCTCGTTAAGACTCGACTCGGCTCGATATGTTAAACGAGCCGAGCCGAGCCTAAAAAAATACTAGTTTGCTTAACGAGCTCGGCTCGGCTCGACTCGGTAGGCTCGAAAAATAGAGATTATTTTATAAATATTATATAATTTAGGGTATAAAATATTAATATTTTACATAATAATACAATTCATATTCTCAAATCATTCATACTGGTGAATTGATGATAGTTTTAGCTTTATTGTTGTTAAAATAAACGAGCTGCTCGTGAGCTCGGCTCGACTCGGCTCGTTAAGGGCTCGACTCGACTCGAAGTGTTAAACGAGCCGAGCCGAGCTCAAAAAAAATATTCGTTTGCTTAACGAGCTAGGCTCGGCTCGACTCGATAAGCTTAACGAGCCGAGTCTAGCCTGACACTACTCGGGCTCGCTCGGCTCGTATAACAGCTCTAAAGCTCACAATATTCACATTTTTCTCTTATTTTATCTATCATTTCAATATAATACTATTTTTCATTAAATTCCTATCAACTATAAAATAAAAAAAAGTTTCATGGACGGGAGTAGTATCATATAATATTAAGTCTTAACTCTTATGTATTTTTAAATATATTTTTAAGAAGTTACACTATTTATTATTGAAAATTTATACTCCCTCCGTTCCATAGGAATTTGCACCCCACGGGATGACACATTTTTTAAAGAAAATGTGTTTTATATATAAAGTAGTGGCATATGGGTAAATATGTGTATATGTTTGTGAATGTGTACATAAATCAATGTTCCATTTTTTAGTAGTGTGCAAATTTGTGTGGAACGTCAAAATAAAAAAAGTGTGCAAATTCTTGTGGAACAGTGGAAATATATTTTATTATTAAAAATGTCTTTTTAGAAATATATTGTTTAGTAATAATATGTGTGATTTTTTAATAATATTTTATGTAATTTAAAAAAAATAAATTTGAATTACCCTATTCATTTAGTGCACAAAAAAATTATTTTAATATTAAATGTTTAAGTGGAATATATACGTGATAGAAAAGGAAAAGATAAGATGGCAGACGGGATATAAACTTTCCAAATTATCCACTCCACTTTAAAATAAATTTGAACCATTAAAGTTTCACATTTTTCTTAATATTTTTTAAAATAAAATAATAATATATAAATAAATATGTGTAAAATTTTATAATTATACATACAAATCCACTTTTTAATACAAATTCGTGCGACATATTCAAATAAAAAATACTCCGGAACGAGTGTATATATATAATATAGTTATTAATAAGAGCCTTAGCATGGAACATTTATTTTGACAAAAAATGGAAATTTAACAAGGTATTGCTGTAGCATTTTATTTATTTTGGATGAAAATACCATTTAAAATATAAGAATTTTAAAAATGAATAAATTCAAGATCCATTAACTTAAAATAACATCATTTTTTCAATTTGAATTAAAGTTATAACTAAGAATTTAAATATTTTACCTGAATAAATAAAGCAAATTTAGGTTGAAAATTTAAAGTCAATACTTATAAATATCTATACCCAAACACAACAATTTAATAGGTTTCACATTTTCTTTTCTTGAGAGTTAAAGACATCCCACATTATATTTCACATTCTTAAAATAGAAATAAAACACTTATTAAATATATATATATATATATTTTATTTAAAAATAGCTTCTATTAATTGATTTAAAAAAATTAATAAAATAATATTTCTTAAAATATGTCCCCCCACATATAAAATCAATTAAGACAGAGGAAGTGTAATTTATGGAATCGCCTTTTATTTCCATTTGTCTTTTGGCTAAAATATGCCAGTTGGTCCTTTGATAGTGGAATTAGTTCGTTTCTTATCTGTTAGTTTGATGTCACAATCAACCTTCCACCTTATCCACCCATATATATATAACAAATATCTTTGTAAATTTTTGTATTCATATCACTATTATACTTAATTAATATTACTATTATTCAGTATTATAAAAATGTATTTAAAATAAGAATGCTTCTCCTGTGCATAAGAGTGCATGGTATACACTTTAATTTTTTACTATTTCCAATCCAATTTCATTTTTGCCAAAAATTTCATAAAAGCTTCATCTCCGGGTATTGAACTCTCCAACGGCTGCGAAAATACGTGTAATTCCACTTCTAATTTCAGTTGAGTCACAAAATGGTCACCGAGGTAGTGGTGGTTGTTATTTTGTGGAAATGAAGCCACGTATCCCTCTTTTCTTATCTTGCTTACTCAAAGCATATATATGTGTATATATATATATATATATACCTCTTATTTATTTAAATTTTACATATTTAATTTTTAAATTTTACAGATAAAAGAATTACACAGGGCCTTTTTGTGCCAAGTAGTTCCTACGCCCTCACTCTCTATCTTCTTTCTCTTCAGCAATCTTCGATGAATCCTACCTATTGTTTTTTACATTTATGATGTTGTGGGGTTTAGTGTTTTGAGTACTGTCCCTTTTGTACGTTGGCATGAACTTCCTCAGCAAAATTATTTTTGCATTTGAAAGGTGGCATGGAAATTGATTACAGGCCATGGAAATCCGTCCCTCCAAGGGAAAGTGCACTTAAATTATATGGGTATTGCTAAAAAATTCTTTGGGTATTTATTATCTATTGTTCGGGTATTACTAAAGAATTCTTCGGGCATTTATTATCTATTGTTTGGGTATTACTTTAGAATTCTTCGGGTATTTATTATCTATTGTTCGGGTATTACTAAAGAATTTTTTGGGTATTTATTATCTATTCTTCGGGTATTACTAAAGAATTCTTCGGGTATTTATTATCTATTGTTTGGG
>JAPKLY010000058.1:113758-130292 GCA_026898435.1 Prunella vulgaris | reverse complement strand
GTTTGGGTATTACTAAAGAATTCTTCGGGTATTTATTATCTATTGTTCGGGTATTACTAAAGAATTCTTTGGGTATTTATTATCTATTGTTTGGGTATTACCAAAGAATTCTTCGGATATTTATTATCTATTGTTTGAGTATTACTAATATCTCAAGTTACTAATACCCAAGAACAAATTTCGAATACCCGAAGAACAAACCTTCTAAGACTATCTTCCATCTTTGGGGTGAAGGTTTAAACAGAAACACCCTCCTCCCTGGCAAGCTACAGCAGCTTCTGTTGGAGTACTTGTCATTACTTTGCTTCTGGGTCATATCTTTCGTGCAGCCTTAATTCAAATTGCTAAAGTGGAAAATGACTATAGAGAGATGATGGAACTCAAATATCGTGCTGAGGCAGTTGATGTGGCAAAGTCTCAGGTAAATTACAGATCATGCATATCGAACATCAAGGAACAAGATGACATGCAACGTAGAACATGATTGAAACACTAAAACGAAAACAGGAGTCATTTTCCTCCCATTCACTACCAATGATAAACCCCTGAAAGTCAAAGTCTATTTATTTAACTAATAGCCCAAGAACATATTTGTAATACCCCAAGAACAAATTATTAATACCCGAATAATAATTTAGTTATACCCAAAAAATACACAGTGCGGCGTGTACTGTGTGTTTCTGAAAATATCAAATTAAATTCAAAATTAAAGTAAAATCAAGGTGCATAGTATGCACAGGTGTGCATACTAGAATTTGCGCTAAAATAATAATAATTTAAAAATTAAGTTCATTGTAAATTCTAGTTCAAATAAATTTGTCATATTTACATCCAACGAGATTTATTTTGACACAATTTTTTATTAAGAAAAACATTATATTGAGTGGTCAATTGTCCTTTTCTTTTCCCTGTATTGTTCTGCTCGGCGAATCCTCTTTATTTGTTTAGGTAATTTTTTTTTTTTTTTGAAAAAAAAAATTAAAATAATTAATATAAATATAAATTTTTAGAATCCATAGTAATGAGCTGAATGCATATATTATGTCTATCTCTTAAATTTATAAAAAAATTACATATAAAAATAAAGAGGATCAAGTTCATTGTTCTGGCGAGATTTATATATGATTTTCCTAATTTTTTTATTTGAATTTTGTATTGAGTCATTGAAAGATATTTCATTAATCCTCCCCAAAGTAAACTCATCGGCCTGCATATAAGTCAAATCCTAAGAAGTAGTCTAATTAATTAATTTACTCCATATAATAGTCAATTATGATTACTTCATTATATTGATCAACAACACAAGTCTGAACTCTCCTTATTTCACTTTGATTTACAATAAATAGGCATTTTAATCACGACTCACATGACACAAAACACAAGTACCATCTGATCAAGAGTGTAAAAGACGCTTGACTGTCTTCGTACGGTCAAGTAGTGCCAAGCGCCTAAATTGCTTACGCGAGGTGTCTAAGAACTGTCTAGGCGGTGCCAAAAAAATTTCAACTTAAAAAAAAACCGACTAATGTTAAAATTTTCTGTACATATATTAATAAAAATACATATTATACGATAAATTATAAATTGAAAACATAATTTATAATCAAATACATTTATTTACCAAGTGTAACTAGTCGACAAAATGTTAAAACTATGATAACACGACATTGTCAAACTTCTAAAGGAAATACAAGAATAACAAAATGCATACTGCGAATAAATTATGAAGTAATTCAATTAAAATTTTATTTTTTAGTAATTTATTAATTTAATTTTTTTTTATTTTAACTTTTAACTTAAAATAAAATAATTTAAAAAAAAAGTAATGATCATCTGTACGGCGCTAAGACGGTCTCGGTGGCTCCAAATGTGCTGGCATAAATTTAATTCTACACAACTAGTAATTCTCCCGACGATGCACATATTTAATATTATAAATTTTAAATATAAAATTATATTAATAATAAATTATAATAGATATTTATATTAAATAAAATGTAAACTTTAATTAGGTTTGAGTATATTGTACACATGTTATTCTTTTGAATAAAATATTTCTTTACCGATCAAAATAAATATAAATTAAATTTATTTTATCATTTATCTATTAATTTAATTAAATATTATTTACCATTGTTATTTTTTAATATGAAAATATTATATTGTATATGAGTGTATTAAAATATTTAATCAATAATATAATTTTAAAATTATGCTCTAAAATTCATAAAAATGATTTATTTTTTATGTAACTTACATAATCTAAGCAAAAATATTTAAATTTCAGTCGTATAATTAAAGTCAATAAATAATCACTTTTATAGTAACAAAATATTTATTTAGAATTTAAATTTTATTTTTATATGTGCAATAAATATGTTAAATTAAATATCTTAGAAGACAAATAGTTTGATATATATGTGTTGAAAATAAATACAAAAGTAAAAAATTTAACTAAAATGAAATTTTTTGGCATAAAGTAAAAAATAATATTTTTTTTGATAAAATTAACTCACACTCTTTATTGGAGAGTGAGTCTCACCATTTCACCATAAAACAAGTGTCCTACACTTGTTCAAATAAATATACATTTTTCTCTCTCTTAAAGGTTTAAATATATATATATATATAAAAGACCGTCTCATGTCATGAGATTTATCACTTATTAATAAAAAGTTACCGTCACTTTTTAAAAGTGATAAAAATCTAAAATGATAAAATTTTAATAGTCATTTTTAATATAGAAAAATACTATATATTTGTGTTTACATACATAATTTTTTTGCCTTATTGCATCAGGTGCACCGTGCAATTCAAGTATATTTTTAAAAAATTACACCATTTATTATTGAAAAGTCAAACGCGTTATTACGGAAAAGTAAAATTTTAAAAATACACTTTTTAGTAACTATATGACTTTTCAGTAGTACTTTATGAAACTTTTTAAAAACACAATTGAGTTGCACGGTGCACTTGGTGCCAAGAGACTGACTCAAATATTTTTTTAATTGTGTAAATTATTGTTGTTGATAGGCGAACTAAAACAAGCTAATTAAATAAGATTGACATAAGCAAAAGCTTAAGGAATAATAGCCCGCCTAGTAGCTCACCGCATAGCTCGCCCAAATTATCAGCCACATTATCACCTGTTGACCAGTCAACCCACCTAAAGAGAAAGAGCTCACACGCCAGCTCGCCTGAACCAGGAAGCAGGTGACCATCTTCCAACACAACTATAAGACCCTGAAATAACACAAATGATGAAGAGCTAGTCCTACTCGTAGTAGGGAGCATTTGCTAGATAGATCTTCAGTAGGGATGTAGTAAGTTAAAAATAATATAATTAGAGTATAATATGTGGCTTAAGGTGACATGTGCTAAGACACCTGTTGATAGGATTTGTTAATCGATGTTTGTTTATGTGGCTTTACAACGGATTAATTCTACCAAACAATAATCTTATGATTTTATGTTCTTGGGGAGGGAGAGTTGGGAGTTTAGAGAGAGAAATATTGTAATGAGAATTGTATTGATTGTGTGAAATATGAGAGTTGTTTCTAATAGTTACAAGAGAGGTCTTATTTATAGGTGTGTGAGTGTGAGACGACACCTTACAAGCCTACATGACTTCCGGTGTTGACGAGGGCTCCTTACCCTCGCCTTGATCTCTCACACTGCTTCCCCTATCACGCCTTATCCTACCACTATGCCTTAGACTAGATGGGCCTCATTAAAAACCTCGCCGTAAACCACCCTTGTAGATAAACCGAACGGAGGGAAAAAGAGCGCGCCATCGGGGTCTTATAGACTAAGGGCGAGCGCCCAAGCCTTGCCGGGTTCCAGGGTACTGCAAAATGACGGACTTCGGTGAGGTGAGCTCTGGGCGAGCTCTCCCACAAGTGGGCGAAGCAAGCTCCCGGCGAGCTCTCCAACAGACGGGCGAGCTCTGGACCTTCCCCGGCTCGGATGGGCCCTGGAGACCTGGAACCGACGTATTAGTTCGCCATGTCAACATTTGCCCCCAGCTCGCGCGCATCATGACTTTGTCCAATGTGTGGGCGAGCTGGAGAACTTGAGGTCTGGCGAACTATTCCTGGGGGGTGCCGAGCTAGCAGGCGAGCTGTGCCCCGGAGGTCGCCCGGCCGACACTGTGTGGGATCCCAAGCGTCACGCAAGTCTCTTGGTGTCTCGATTCCCGCCCATAATAATGATAACCTTTCAAATTCTTTGCAAAAAGGCCCCTGATCTTTCGGGAATTTCGAGCTCGCTCCCAGCTTCTATAAATAGGCGGAAATGAGGAATTTCCTCACTTTTGCTTCCTCACTTTTCAGAGCACATTTCTGGCGATCATCCTTCTGCTTCAGATTCGCCCCCGAACATCTCCCAAGGTAGAAATCCGGATTTCCCTTCTTTCTTCTTTCTTGTTTCTTGTTTCCGGACGCCTACATTATGTCTGAGAACTCTTCAAGTCGTACCCCTCCGAATCGCGACTTGGGGAAAGAACAAATGACCGATGACCTTCCACACCCCCGAGCAGCACCTGTGGTCCTCTCCTCGAGCTCTGGGGCGAGCTCTGAAACCTTCCCGGATAGTAGCGAGCTCTTGGGGTCAGTTCGTTCTGACTCCAGTGAGCAAGCTACTAGCTCCGGTGAGGAATCACCCCTCCGCGAACTCTGGGATTACTCAGAGCGAGCTCACGGAAGAGCCGCGACCCCCGTTGAAGAGGAGGCCACCGAGACTGAGGCCCGGGAGGAGGTCGCCGAAATTGGGGCCGGCGACCTTGCTGGCGAGCTGGCCCGCGAGGTCGACGAAGAGGTCAGCGAGGATACGGGGACGGAGGTCACTTATGAATACCTCCGTTTCATCGACTTTCCCTTCCCCAAGCTCCCTGAACATCAAGTCTCTGCCGAGGTCGTGAACGAGTTCGACTGGGGCGAATATGTGAGAACCCACGGGGCGAGCTTCCCCCTACCCCGGCGAGCCCCGATTCGAAAAGCCGCTGGCAAATCTGACCTTAAGGCCAACGGGGTAGAGAGCATTATGAGCGAGTTCGCCCTTCCGGATATTCAGAGGCGGTTCCGCATCCCGCTGGACATTTTTATGTATCCCGCTGAGGAGAAAGAGCGAGCCGACCTCCCCCCTGCCGGGCTCACAGCCATGAACTATCATACTTTGAAGGCTGGGCTCACCCTTCCCCTCCACCCTATTATTGGGCATTTCCTGGCGGACACGGGCCTCGCCATTACCCAACTCACTCCGAACGCATGGAGCAATTTGTTGGCTGCCCTGACCGTCTTTGGTCTCGAGGGCTATGAAAATCGGCTGAGTACGGCGGAGATTAACGAGCTCTTCATCGTGATCAGACAAGTGAGGGAGGGGAAGGGGTATTATTCTTTCCAAGCTCGCCCGGGGGGCAAATTTTTAGGTGATCTCCCCAATAAGATCCGGGACTGGAAGGAGCAGTTCTTCTTCATCGGGGGGGATTGGCGAGCTTCTAATGGCCGCGGAGGGCGCATTCCTACCCCCGAGACCTACGGGGAGGCGAGCTGTAGGTGGCGTACCTTAGTGTGTGTGCGTCGGATTAGATTACTGATCTAATCTATCTTTTTGCAGGTTTGAAGCGTCACAAGTCGAGCCGCGGGAGACCGGAAGTTTCGATTGGTTTCGAGTTTGTGCGGACGGTGTGTTGCTTGCGCGAGAAAAAGGATCGTGAGATCGAACATTTGTGTCAACACCACTGCCGCCGGCTCGCCGATCTCATCACCTCGCCACACCACCTCGTCGCTCAAGGTTTTGAGCCTTTTCATTATGAAGTTTCCACAGCTCGCTGTCTCATACGTCGAGGTCGCCGAACTGACTTGGTTATTTATTATGTACGTGCAGGTCCAGTTGCCGAGCTTCCGCCCGTCGAAGTTCCCGAAGCCTATCATTTTTTAGCTCGGCAGCTGAGAATGGATAAACCTCGCCCGGGGAGGGAAGGTATCTCTTCGGGGGCGGTCCTGGACGCCACAAAAAAGCTCGAGCTCGCCAAGGCCGCTGATAAGGCCGGGGGCTCGGGCTCACAAAGGACCTCGGCGCCTCCCCAAACAAAGGAGAAGGTCGCCGCCACCAAGAAGGGAGCGGGCCGTGGCTCGGACCCTGAACGGGGTACCCAACCCCCCCACCCCACCAGACGAGGCGAGCTCTCCACCGAGGGGATGGCTCGCGGGTGAGCGAGGAAGAGACCCGCCCCGCCAAACAGGTTAGGGCTGAGGGTGGCTCCGGATCAACCCCAGCAGGGTCAGGGCGAGCTCTTGCTGTCCAATCTTCTCAGGCGCCCCCAACTCCTCAGAGTGCGCCCTCGCCGCCTCCCTACGGGGTCCCTATTCGGGATGATACCATGCTCGGGCTCAACCCCGATAGGTTTGGGTAAGTGGGCGACCTCTTTTGAAGTTGGAAGCCTTTGCAATTTCTATAATTTTTGCTAACTGATCTGAGTATGTGTAGGTATACTCCCGTCGAGTTTCCGCAGCGACCTGAATCTCTCCATATCACCGAGCGGTGCAAGGCCCTGAGCTCGTCGAGGGACCTTCCTAATGGGGCGGCTCGCCGGGTTTTTACTGAGGCCCCCAAGTATCTCTCCGCCTCAGAGCTCAACATGATCGAGAGGCAGAAGCCCGCCGACAAGGCGAGGTTGGCGATGCACTACGCCTGTGCAGCGATGGCGGCGGCCCAGCTCGTCAGCGATGATGTCGCCGCCGCTGATAGAGCTCGCCATGACACGAAGAAGGCACTCACCAAGGTGGGCGACGAGCGGAAGAAAGCCCTCGAGGAGCTCGCGAGGGCAGAGACCAAGGCAAAGGCCTCACTGGAGGCGGAGCGGCTTACTATCAGAAAAGTAGAAAAACTTCAGGCCGACCTCCGCCAACAACAGGCCGAGCTGGAGGAGGCTCGCCGGACACTCGCCACTCGCGAAGAGGAGCTCGCCCTGTCCCGGGTTGAGGTAGGGCTCCTGCACGATCAGAGCCGAGGGAACTCAGAGGAGTGCCGAAAGCTGCGGGAGGAGGTCGCCTCTAAGGCTCTGGAGATCGCCGAGCTCAAGAGCCGTTCTGACACCGCCATCACGCCCGAGGCACTTGAGCTCGCCGAGGTGGTTGCCACTGACAAGGGTTTCGTGCTCTGCTTTTCTGAGGTTATCCGCTCCTTCCAATGGGCGCAGATTAATAATGACAGTGAGTGGGAAGCCCTCGTCAGCGAGTTTGAGGATTGCTTGGAGAAGTCCTCGATCCCCCGGCACGGAGCTGAACATTGGAGACCTCGCGGGCTACGAGATCAATCTTGACGCTGCTCGTCAAAAGTTCAACATTATCCAGACGAAGCAGGTCTTGACTGCCGACCTCGCCCAAGAGACTGAAGGTGCCGAGGGGGATGCTGGAGGCGAGGCCCCGCCGACAATGGAGCAGATACAGGAGGTCTGTGGGGATGCGATGATAAACATCAGCGAGCTCGACACTAGCGGACTCTCCGGGAATATCACTTCTGATGTCGAGCTTGCCATACCCATCCGCCAGGTCGCCCCTACTCCAGAGGTCGCCGACCCCGAGCCCTAGGCCTTCTTTACTGTTGCTTTCTTAGTTTAGTTTTTATTTTCCAAGTTATGATAGGTCGCCGGGTTGCGGAGCTCGCCCAGAAGGAGCTCCATTTTTGTAGCCTTTACTTTTTGCTCAAGTAGACTTAGCTCGCAGGGCACGTGCAGCTCGCCCAGAAGGAGCTTTTTGTAGTTCAAAGATGGGCAGCTGGTCGGCCTTTGTGGCCAGCACAACTACTTATACTTAGGATTTTTTCAAGCATATTTTTGGCTTGAAAATCTCTTAAGTATCTTTTTGAATATAAGCCGATCATTTTTTGTCCAACTCTTTTCCTTTATGTATTTGCGCTTTTACGTTATAAATTCCTAAATAGCTCGTTCTTGTTTATTTTTCTGGTACATAATTGTTCATCTTATTCTACTTTGAGAAGCGAATCGTTCGTTTTACGTCACTTACGACCATGAATTGTACCTCTATTTTGAGAGTGCGTATTTTTCGTCTTACGCCACTTAGGGCCGCGAATCGTTCATCTTAGACCACTTAGGGCGGCGAACTACACTTCGATTGATTCACGTTGGGCCATTGGGTTTCATGAACCTTGCCTTAGACGTTTCTTCATCTTTTTCGCGAAATTTTCTAACTTATGGCAGTAGGTGCTTAGCAACCTGTTGGGAAATCCCTTATGTTTTGATGCCATTAAAATCAGATGATCTTGGGAGGTCAGCTGATCAGCTGAGGTCAGATCAGCTAAGGATGGTCAGCTTAGGTGAAGGTCAGCTGAGGTGCTAGATATCAGCTGATGTCAGGTCAGCTGATGTCAGATCAGGTGAGGTTAGATCAGCTTAGGTCCAGGTCAGCTGATGTCAGACCAGCTGAGGTGCCGAAATCAGACGAGGACAAAATCAGCAGAGGAGCACCCAGATCAGCTGAGACACGTTCAGGACAGCTATGACTCAACATACCAGCTGAGCCCTGAACATATCAGACGAGGACCACCAACAGCAGCTGAGGTCGTCTGAAGCTGTTGCATAGAAGATTTATTTACAGAAAGTCAATCATGTCAAGGGGACAAGATCACAACAACATGATTTCCAGAATCATAGGCAATCAATCAAGTCAAAATAGATTGAAGATCAAAGCCAAGATGGAAAGATATCAATCTAGAGATCAAGAATCAATCAAGCCAAGATGGAAAGATATCAACTTGGAGATCAAGAATCAATCAATCACTTTGATTGATTGATTACATATTTATAGGGATTTCAAATTCTAGTCAACTCTAACGGCTAGTATTTGACACCTATAAATATGAGTACCATAGAGAAGATTTATATAAGTTTTACACAAGATCAAGTAGTAGAATCGCTACACAATTCTCTTTGTACTCACACAACCCTACATATTTATTTATCATTTGTAAAGACTTTGTAGAAGTCTAGAAGTTAGATGCAAGTGTGCACTAACAAGAGTTGTAAGAGAGTTTTCTCTTGAAAGTTGTAAGGAAGAAAGTTAGTAAGTGAGTAGATAGCCCCTCAAGTCCAATTTGGTTTGAGGAGAGTGGATGTAGGACAGTTGGTCCGAACCACTATAAATCTCGTGTCTTTTACTTGCTTTATTTTAATTGCTCCTACTTGCTGCACTAAATAAAAGGTTTTCATTAAAAGGATTTAATTTAAAACGTTTCCGCACACAAAATCACTGCGCACTCAACTGATTGTAAAGTCAGCTGTTTTCAAAACAAGAAGACTCAAAGTCTTCTTTAGGGACCAACACAACCCTTTAGGAAGGGTACCTTCGCGACCTTGGGCACTTTGGCCTTTGCCTTCGAGCTATTTAATTACAACGTTTAGGACCTTGGTCCTTGCGCATTGAGGATTTTTGAGCATGTGGGCGAGCTCTCTAGAGCAGTGGGTGACCTGGTGCAGCTCGCCCGGTTGGAGAGCTGCACAGGTCCAAACACTTGGGAATTTTTTGAATTTCTCTGACTTTGCAAATTTTCTGACTTTTTATAGTAACGTTATTTACATTGGTTGCCGTCGACATTTCCGATGCAAACTTTTGACTAGTCTATTAGAGGATTCTAGTCTATTGGTAGAACTTTTTTAGGTGTGCCGAGCTCTAGGTGTATGACGAAGCCTTGCCTTCTGCATCTTCTAAATCATAGGTGTCGTTTGGCCAGGCTGCGGTGACCCGGAATGGTCCTTCCCAGTTTGAGCCGAATACACCTGGTGGGGTCATCAATTTCTTCTTTAGCACCAGGTCTCCAACCTTGAATTTTCGGTCTCGGACCTGAGAGTTGTAATATTTTTCCGCTCTGCGCTTGTAGGTGGCGTTTTTCATTTCTGACGAAGCTCTGGTCTCTTCGATCAGATCCTTCTCTACTGCCAGGGCTTCATCATTCTTTTCTTCATCGTACCCCACCACCTTCCAAGTCTTGTTCTGGACTTCAACCGGGACTACGGCTTCAGTCCCGAAGGCTAGGGCAAACGGGGTCTCCCCGGTGCTGGCCCTATAGGCAGTTCTATAAGACCATAGGACCTCCGGGAGTTCGTCTGCCCAGCTCCCTTTCTTTTCCTCGAGGTGGAGTTTCAATATGTGTTTCAAGATTTTATTCACCGCCTCGACCTGGCCGTTCGACTGGGGATGATATGGAGTTGAGTAGTGCTTCTTGATGTTCCATGAACTGCAGAAGTCCCTCAACTTCTGTCCGTCGAACTGCCTTCCATTATCAGTGATGACCGACTGCGGGAGTCCAAATCTGCAGATCAGGTTTTTCCAAATGAAGCCGATCATCCTTTCTTGGGTTATAGTTGTGAGAGTTTCGGCCTCAGCCCACTTAGTGTAGTAGTCTACTGCTACGACAACAAATTTTACACCGCCTCTACCAGGTGGAAATGGGCCGATCAAGTCGATTCCCCATTTCGCGAAAGGCCATGGGCTGAACACCGACTTCAGCTGGTTGGCTGGGGAGTGGATGTTAGGTGCGAAAAGTTGGCACTTTCGGCACTTTCGAGCGAAGGTGATGGCATCTTTGCGAAGAGTGGGACAGTAGTAGCCCTGCCTGATCGTCTTGTATGCCAATGCTTGCCCCCCAGCATGACTCCCACAAATCCCTTCGTGAATTCTTCTAACACTTCGGACCCCTGCTTCTTAGTTAGGCACTTGAGCAGTGGTAGGGAGAATCCACGCTTGTAGAGTTGGCCATCCAGTAGTGTGTATCTGGCGGCTTGCTTTACTAGCCGGCTAGCTTCCCAGGTGTCCACGGGGGTTGTTCCGTCTGTCAAATATCTTTGGATTGGAGTGCACCAATCTTCACCATCTTCACTATCCTCCTGCCCCCCACTCGAGGTTTGATTTATCTTGTAATCGGAAGTCGAGGGGTTTTTCAGTGTGGTGATCACAACCTCAATGAATTCAGCTTCACCGTTGCTGGTAGCTAGCCGGGCTAGAGCATCTGCTTGTGTGTTCTCTAGCCGCGGTATCTGATTGATGTAAACTTGTGTAAACATCGAGATCAGGTGCGCGGCTATCTTCTGGTAGGTCATCATCTGTTGGTCTTTTGCCTCAAATTCCCCCCGGACTTAGGATATTATTAGCTGGGAATCTCTGAAAACTTGAAGATTGGTTGCCCCCACAGCTAATGATATCCTAAGTCCCGCTATCAACGCTTCATACTCTGCCTCGTTGTTGGTTGCTCGAAAGTTGAACCGAATTGCGGAGGTGAAGACTTGTCTGTCTGGGCTGATCAGGACCACGCCGGCGCCTGCTGCTACGCTGGTTGATGATCCGTCTACGTAAAGATGCCACGGAGCTATACGTCCCCTCGTCGGACCTTGTGGAAAAGTTAGCTCGATGATGAAGTCGGCGAGCGCTTGTCCTTTGATCGCTGTTCGGGGTGCGCAAGTTATACCGTATTGGCTAATCTCTAGTGACCATTTTAGCAGGCGTCCGGCGGTGTCTGGGCGTTGTAATATTTGACGTAGAGGGAATGTTGTCAGCACCTCTACCGGGTGGTCGAAGAAGTAGGGCCTCAATTTTCTAACACTCATCACCAGTGCATAAGCCAGTTTCTCTGTTGGGGTGTACCTCAGTTCAGCCTCATGTAAGACTTGACTCACGTAGTACACTGGTAGGTTTGTTTTCACCTCTTCTCGGACCAGGACGGAGCTGATGGCCACCTCTGATGCGGCTAGGTATAGATATAGCTTCTCTCCAGGTATCGGCTTTGACAAGACCTGTGTATCCGCCAGGTATGTTTTGATGTCCTCGAAGGCTCGTTGGTATTCACTTGTCCAGACGAAGTGGTTTTTGAGGTGGAGCTTGTTGGCTTTGGCCGCCTCTTTGTATCTCTGTGTGTTTGCCTTAATTGCCTCGAAAAATGGACGATTTCGGTCGCCGGACCTGAAGATGAATCTGCTCAGGGCCGCCATGCACCCCGTCAGTCTTTGAATTTTTTGGACAGAATCGGGTATACCCATCTCGATTATGCATTGGACCTGTGTTGGGTTGACCTCAATTCCACGCTGGCTAACTAGGTACCCCAGGAACTTTCCGGAGTGTACGCCGAAGTTGGTCTTTTTGGGGTTCAACTTCATGTTGTAGTGGCACAGTATGTCAAAGGTCTGTTTTAGGTGGTCCAGGTGGTCCTCCTTTCTCAAACTCTTGACAACTATGTCATCCACGTACACTTCCATGGATTCGCATATGTGTTGGTCGAACATTTTGTTCACCAATCTTTGGTAGGTGGCTCCGGCGTTGATGAGTCCGAACGACATCCTTTCCCAGCAATACATGTTCTTGTTGGTGTAGAATGCCGTGTGTTCCTGATCATCTGGGTGTAGAGCTATCTGGTGATAGCCCGCGAAAGCATCCATGAATGTCATCATCTCATGGCCTGCGGTGCTATCCACCAGCTGATCGATGTGAGGCAGTGGGAAGTTATCCTTTGGGCATGCTTTGTTCAGGTCCGTGAAGTCGATGCAGAGTCTCCACGTCCCATTGTGTTTCTTTACCAGGACGGGGTTTGCAACCCACTGCGGACACAAGGCCTCCTTGATGAGCTTGTTGTCTAACAGCTTCTCGACCTCAACAGTCAGGGCTGCGTACTTGTCTGGTCCATACTTTCTTCGCTTTTGGCGTACGGGTCTCCTCATCGGGTCTATGTTAAGTTGTGGCAAGCATGTTCCAACGGGATTCCCGTCATGTCTTCGTGAGACCAGGCAAACACGTCCAGGTTGGTCATCAAGAACAGCTCCATCCTCGACCGGTACGGTTCAGGTAACTCAGAACCGATGAAAAGTTCTAAGTCCCTTTCCGGGTCCACCGGGAGTACCGTCAACTCTTCCATGGGGGTGGCTTTTCTCTTTTGACTTTTCCACCTCGGGTCTCTGATGAACTCGTCCCACTCTTCTTGTGACATCTGCTCGGGCTCGTGGCCTATGCACGGTTCGAGGTCATTAGGTTGGCTTTCAGCTTGGGCAGGCTCGTCAGCTGTGAGCACCTCCGGTGGTTTGTCAACTTGGAATGGTGTGGTTACTTGGGGAGTTGGGTCAACGTCCATTGGTGTTGGTTCTTGACCTCCCGCTGGTCCCCCACCTTGGGCTTCATCAACCACCTCCATGGGAGCAGGTTGCTGCGCCTGCGCAAGTACTGACCCTGCGCAGGTCTCAGCACTTGGGTTTCTTCCAAGTCCTCCCTTGGTGTCAGTTGTGTGTCTTGCACAGGTCCAGTGCCTTGGTTGATTTCTGACAAATCGCCTACCTCCATCATCTCAGTTTCATCCGAGATGACATCTAGAATGTTTGGCTCGTCTGCAGGAATCTGTACGTCTTCTTCGAGGATGTGGACCTGTGTAACAGACTTCTTGACCCGGCCGTCTTTGATCTGGAGTAAACACTCTCGGGCCTTTTTCTGGTCACCTTTTATAGTTCCGGCACCTTTTGGAGTTGGGAATTTTAAACAGTAGCAGTAGGTCGAACACGCCACTTTGAATTCATTAATAAACGGACGACTAAGGAACCCGTTGTAGGAGGACTGCTGGTTGACAACTAGGAAATCTATGAGCCTAGTCAGTCTCCTTTCGGGATCCTCAGCCGATACAAGCTGGACGCTCAACCTAACACTACCTAGGGGGACGGTTACAGCCTCTCCGAACCCCATTATCCTAGCATTGCTAGGTTCCAGATACGACTAAAAATCACCTAAGGCATCCAAGGTGGATTTAAAGAGAATGTTGGTGAATGCGCCGGTGTCCACAAGTAGCCTGTGAACTCGGACGTTCATGATGTTGGCGGTTATCACCAACGAGTCGTTGTGGGGCATCAGTACCCCTTCCAGGTCCGCTGGGGAAAATGTTAGCTCGTCAGCAAGCTGCGAGACGGTCCTGGGGCCGGAGCTGCCCTCCTGGACTTGGTTTATGGCCCGGATTTCGGCCTTCCTCTTTCTCCTAGATATGGAGGATCCCCCGTCCTGGAGACCTCCTGCAGCTCCGATCTCCTCCTCGAGAACCAAGAGTTCCCGGGTGGGCTCCGTGTTTTGCTGAGGTTGGGGAGGTGCCCTCCGCCTATTATGGGGACCAGGATGGTCTGCTTCCTCCTCTTCGTCATCGGAGGTAGGTGGCGGGCCTCCTCAGCCTCTCATGGGCTGATCTGCGTGGCTGCTGGTCGGAGTCCCCATGGGACGCAGCTGGGGCCGCCGTCTGCTCGTTCTCCCCGTATCTTGGGCCCAGACGGCCTTGGAGGACTTCCCTCCTTTGTGATTGGTGGGTGCCAGATGCCCCGGTGTAGGCCGACTCCCTTCCGGTGTAAGGAGCGGGACCCTCCTCCACCATTTTGGCCTTGCCGGTCCTCTCACTGCGCTGGCGGGCTTGTACCTAGCTAGCCTCCTGCTCGGTGGGGAGTACGCTGTAGTCCCCTCTGGTCTGGGTGCCCTGAGTGGGCCTGGTCTGCTCCCGGGCCTCGGCAACTGGAACTCGCCTGGGTACCAGGGCGAGTTCGTCCTGCTGTCGCTGTTGCAACCTCTGTAGGGTCGTGATGGTGCGTTGGAGCTCGTCGGGATTGCTGGCCAGGTCCCTCAGAGCGGGGGCCAAGTCTTCCTGGGTCACTTCAACTCGCGGAGGTCGCGGAGCTGCGGTGCTCTTCTGGGGAGGCGGTTGTGATGTCTCCACCACCTGGCGTGAGGTCTCCACCTCGGCCTGATTTTGATCACCCCCCTTAGACCTTCCCGCAGCTGCGGAGGCCTGTCCCTTGGCGGCTCGAGTGTTAGCCATTTTTGGGTTTCGGAGGGGGTAGCTCGCTGATGGTCACCGGAGTGGAGGGAGGTCGCCGGAGAGGTCGTCGGAGTGGTGGTTGTCCAGCTTGGGTGAAGCTGTGCAAGTTTTCGTCTAGCCTTGCGTGCAACGAATTATCCGAAATTCGATTTATTCATATACGCGCGCGCATTTGAAAACTTGTCCCGGGCAGATTTCACGAAATCCGATAATTTGGGTTTTTGTCCGGAAATCTGGGCTCTTCGTTCAAGGGATGAAGGTGTATGTGTATCTTCAAGTGTTCTTGAGTTTTATCAAGAACATCTTCAAATCTTCAAATCTTCAACAAACCCTAATTTTTTGTTCTTGAAGATTTTTAATTTTCAGACTCGACGCGCCCTTCTTCTAGTGCCAAATTGTTGATAGGATTTGTTAATCGATGTTTGTTTATGTGGCTTTACAGCGGATTAATTCTACCAAACAATAATCTTATGATTTTATGTTCTTGGGGAGGAAGAGTTGGGAGTTTAGAGAGAGAAATATTGTAATGAGAATTGTATTGATTGTGTGAAATATGAGAGTTGTTTCTAATAGTTACAAGAGAGGTCTTATTTATAGGTGTGTGAGTGTGAGACGGCACCTTACGAGCCTACATGACTTCCGGTGTTGACGAGGGCTCCTTACCCTCGCCTTGATCTCTCACACTGCTTCCCCTATCACGCCTCATCCTACCACTATGCCTTAGACTAGATGGACCTCATTAAAAACCTCGCCGTAAACCACCCTTGTGGATAAACCGGACGAAGGGAAAAAGAGTGCGCCATCGGGGTCCTATAGACTAAGGGCGAGCTCCCAAGCCTTGCCAGGTTCCAGGGTACTGCAAAATGACGGACTTCGGTGAGGTGAGCTCTGGGCGAGCTCTCCCACAAGCCGGCGAGCTCTCCAACAGACGGGCGAGCTCTGGACCTTCCCCGGCTCGGATGGGCCCTGGAGACCTGGAACCGACGTATTAGTTCGCCATGTCAACAACACCTATCAGCTAATCAAGCTAGTTTAGCTTAAACAATGTCACCTCATCATATGCAAACATATAAATAGGTCTCTTGTATTCTCTTTATCTCTCTAAGTTCATTATTACAACAAAAACTCTCTCTACTTTCTTTCACTATAATATTGACTTGATAATCCAACTTTGATTATTATTTAGAAGATTTTTTAGAATAATTAGTCACATAAACATCTCAATTAGTAAAATCTTTCACAATTGTGAAACTAATAAATAGATAAGTATATAAATTATCGTTACCTACCATTTTGATCGTATACTCCATTAATCCCACATGAATTTGCACAATATTAAAAAAGAAAATATTAATTTAAATACACACTCATAAAATTATATATATATATTTACTAATGTATTACTATTTTATTTATAAAATATATTGTTTTAGTAAAAACTTCAACGCGAAGGAGTATTATATATCTTCATTATTACTTTTAAAGTATCACTTTTCACTTTACTAATACTTTTTCATATTCTGCAAGATGTCCCACTCGTTAATTACTACAGATAATGTAAACCATATCATAATATATCTTCCCTTTGTAATAAGCAATTAATACACCACCCAAAAATAAATAAATAAATCAATCAATCAATCTTGGCCTCAATAAATAGAGCACATAGGCTCCCATATCTCCTCACAATCAACTCCAA
>JAPKLY010000058.1:57873-78758 GCA_026898435.1 Prunella vulgaris | reverse complement strand
CCATCACAATCCAGCGGGCCCTGGATCAGGTACTTGACCTCAAGAGAGCGAATCGCAAAGCTGAGGATGAGCGTGAAGAGGATAGAAAGGCTCTGAAGGCAAAAGATGATGAGTTGGCCCGAGCAACTCTTAAGATCAAAAGCACTCTGGAGGCGGAGAACAATGCTCTTGAGTCCGTCAAGAAACTTCAGTATAGCAATCGAAATCTCAATGAACAATTAACTGCGGCTACTGAAGGCATTGCCCGCCTCAAGGCTGAGAATGCTGATGCGCATCAGAAGTATGGTGATTCCCTGGATCGGATCCTGGAATTGGAGAAAGAGAAGGTTGCGCTTCAAAACACGGTAGAGTGTATGTATCCCGAGGAGGAGTTTGTGGAGCAGATGGGTGAAGCGGCTAACTTCGGATATGTCTGCGCATATTTCGAAAGTATTCGAGCGATCCGTGCTGTTGAGAAAGAGGGGTCGGAGATGTCTGGGATGATGATGAAGAAGCTATCTGACTTCTTCCGAGCTAATCCACCGTCCAAGTAACACGACCTTCCACTAGCTGATTTAGTGGAGTCGGGACTCGATTTGGGATTTCTCGGAGAGGGATATACCATCACCCAGCCTCGATTGCAATCAGAATCAGCTCCTGGTGCCTCCTCAACTGCTACAGTCGCCGAGACCTCTTCTACCGCCCAAGAGACTGCTGATGTTGCAGAAGCTTCTCCCGAAGAAGGCCATCAGGAGAGAGAGGATGCAATCGCCATGTCTTATCTCTCGACTCCTCTGGGTGATGATACGACGGTTCCCGAGGTTCAGTCTGTCGATGCTGCCGGTGCTGCTGCCCCCGCTACTGAGTAGGGTTGTTGTTTTTCCTGTCTGATGTCTTCTCTGTTTTAGACATCATTTTTGCTTTACCGCTTTATGTTGCACTTTCATTTTTGGTCTTTTTGATTCAGAATGTTGCTCGAACTTCTTACTATTCGTTGTACTCCTTTTTCTTCAATGAAAGATGTTTTTCTGACGTACTCGTTTTGTTTTAGTGAACTCTAATGAGATGCTATTTCTGTCTAACTGTTATATATCGCCTTTCACGTCTGTTGGGTCTTTAATTCGTTTCGCTTCGCCTCTTCCTGGGCACGAGATGAATAAGACACTCGCACGAAAATGGGCCATCAGGAAGCATTCACTTCGTCCTTGGGAGCGTATTCGCGTCCTTTTGGTGGACATGAAGCGCTGTCCCGGTATTACCGGGTACATCCACTCTGCTATCCTCCGGATCGTACGTGACGTCCTTCGGAGGGGCCTCGGATGTACACTCAAGTCCCTCTGTGTGTGGTCTTTCGGGGCTTTACGCTCGGTTCTTATTTAGAAGTAATTAGGCGTTTTAACGCCGTAACCTTTCAACCAAAGAAGAGCGTTGGCATGCTTGTGCTCTTTCTGGTGCTGGACGTACAAGCATCGTACAATGCCATTTTGTCTCTGCACGAAGAGCATGCTCGACCAGCAGAGCCGGAGCTCTAACTGGAGCGTATTTCGGCCCTCTGTAGCCACTTGTTAGTTAGGCAATTTCAGTTAGACTGCGACCTTCTCAACAAAAGACCGTCTATAGCATTCATAATCTGTTCTGAAATAAAATGTACATTTACATCCTCTATTGATAAAATTTCTTCAAGTGAGCAACATTCCACGTGTATGAAGATGGTACCCCGTCCAGGTCTTCCAGCTCGCAAGTCCCATTTGACCAACTTCGCGAAACACAAAACGATCCTTCCCAGCCTGGTCCAAAAGTTCTGGGTGGAGTGGACAGGATCTTTCGCAGGACTAAATCTCCTTCTTGGAAACTTCTGGCTTTGACTTGCGAATTGTAGTACCGGGTAACGTATTGTTTGTATGCAGCATTACATATTTCTGCCGCCGTCCGCTTTTCTTTGAGAAAATCTTTTTCAATCGCAACGGTTTCGTCATTTTCTCTCTCATCGTACATACAAACCCACCACGTTGGATTCTACAATTCTACTGGTACCATTGCTTCGATGTCGTATGCCATTGCGAATGGAGTTTCACCTGTGCTTGTCCTGAATGACGTGTTGTATGACCACAACACTTCCGGGAGTTCTTCTGACCAGCTTTCTTTTTTCTCTGTCAAACGAAGCTTTAACATTTGCTTGATGATTTTGTTAATAGCTTCGACCTGACCGTTGGACTGTGGGTGATATGGGGTCGAGTAATACTTCTTGATTCCCCAAGTATTACAAAACTCTCGGACTTTCTTTCCGTTGAATTGTGGCCCATTATCAGTTACGATCGATTGAGGTAAGCCGAATCTGTAGATCAAATTCTTCCAGATAAAATTGATCATTTTCTCCTGAGTTACTGTCACCAGCGATTCGGCTTCGGCCCATTTGGTGAAATAATCCACGGCAACTACTGCGAATCTCACACTTCCTTTCCCAGGTGGGAATGGTCCGATGATGTCGATACCTCATTTGGTGAATGGCCACGGGCTATATACCGCTTTCATCTCTTGTGGAGGAACGTGAATGTTAGGAGCGAACATCTGGCATTTGCGATATTTTTTCTCAAATGAAATGACATCTTCCTTCAGGGTAGGCCAGTAATACCCTTGCCTCATGGTTTTATGCGTCAATGCTCGTCCTGCAACATGACTTCCGCATATTCCCTCGTGGATTTCCTCGAGAATTTCCCATCCCTGCTTCCGTGAAACACATTTGAGTAGGGGTGATGAAAATCCTCTTTTGTACAAATGGCAGTCGACCATCACGTAGCATGCTGCTTGCTTGACTAACCGAACTGCCGCCCAAGGAACTTCGGGTCGTTCTCCTGTGGTCAGATATTTTATCAGATCTTTTCTCCAGTCGTCATCTTCTTCATCCATCTCCTGCCCCCCATTCAACGTTTGATTTATCTGGTAATCAAAGGTTGAAGGATTATCAAGCCGGGTGATGACGACTTCCGTTATTTCCGTTGCCCTTAGCTGGATGCTAATCTGGCTAAGGCGTCTGCTTGAGTATTCTTGAGTCGAGGTATCTGTTCAATGTATGCTTGTTGAAACATTGATATCAGATGAGCCACTATCTTCTGGTATAGGATCATGTGTTCGTCTTTGGCTTCGAATTCTCCTCGGACCTGAGAAACTATGAGTTGTGAGTCGCCAAAAATTTGTACTCTCTTAACTCCGATCGCTAATGCAAGCCTGAGTCCGGCAATCAGTGCCTCGTACTCAGCTTCATTGTTGGTTGCCAGGAAAGCAAATCTTATTGCTGACGTGAACACCTGTCGGTCAGGGCTTATTAACACCACTCCTACCCCCCGATACCAAGTTGGTAGACGAACCGTCTACATACAGGTGCCACGGATGTTCGAGATCCCTTGTCAGTTCAGATAGATAGGTTAGTTCTACAATGAAGTTGGCCAGAGCTTGTCCCTTAATCGCCGTTCTTATTGCGTACGTGATGCTAAATTGGCTGATTTCTAATGACCATTTTAGCAGTCTTCCCGCTGTATCAGGGCGATGTAGAATTTGTTGTAGTGGGAACGTCGTGAGTACTTCTATCTGGTGGTCGTAGAAGTACGGTCGCAACTTACGTGTGCTCATGACCAATGCATATGCCAGTTTCTCCGTTGGAGAATACCGGACTTCGACTTTGTGTAGAGCCTGACTGACATAGTAGATCGGAGAATGAAACTTACCTTCGGCACGTATCAGCACCGAACTTATTACTACCTCTGACGCAGCGAGGTAGAGGTAGAGTTTTTCTCCAGGAATTAGTTTGGATAAAATTCGTGTATTGCCTAGATACTCCTTGATCTGCTCGAACTCTATCTGGCAATCTCTTGTCCATACAAAATTATCCTTCTTCTTCTTCATGGCTTCGAAGAATGGCCGACATTTATCTCCAGAACGTGAGATAAATCGATTCAATGCGGCTAAACATCCTGTAAGACGTTGAAATTTTCGAACCGAATCAGGAGGCTTCATATCAATTATGGCTTTGACCTTGGTTGGATTCACCTCAATTCCACACTGACTGACCAGATGTCCCAGGAACTTCCCTGAATGAATTCTGAAACTGCTTTTCTTCGGGTTAAGTTTCATGTTGTAGGTGCGGAGTATCTGGAATGCTTGAGAGAGGTGTTCAAGATGGTCTTCCTTGTGTAAGCTTTTCACAACAATATCGTCCACGTAGACTTCGATTGAGCGGCCGATATGTTCGTCAAACATCTTGTTCACCAATCTCTGGTAGGTGGCTCCAGCGTTGATCAAACCAAATGGCATCCTATCCCAACAATAAAGATTCTTGTTGGTGTAGAACGCAGTGTGCTCCTGATCGTCAGGATGTAGTGCAATCTGATGATATCCTGCAAAGGCATCCATGAAAGTCATGAGTTCATGCCCAGCAGTGTTATCAACCAGATGATCGATGTGGGGAAGTGGAAAGTTGTCCTTCGGACAGGCGTCATTCAGATCTGTGAAGTCGATACAGAGTCTCCATGTGTCGTTGGGTTTACGAACAAAAGGCTTCGTGTATCAACTTATTGTCCAGTAACTTCTTGACCTCTGTTGTTAGTGTTTCGTACTTCTCGGGTCCAAACTTTTGTCTCTTCTAGCGAATCGGTCGGCGTGCTGGATCAATATTGAGTCGATGACAGGCATGTTCTGTCGGAATGCCTGTCATACCTGAATGAGACCATGCGAAAACATCCAGATTGTTCCTCAAGATAGTGATCATTCTTGTTCTGAACGGCTCGGGCAGTTCAAATCCGATGAAGAGTTCTAGATCTTCTTTATCTGGATAAGCCTGGATAGATGTCAACTCTTCCATCGGTGTGGAACGTTTTTGCTTTTCTTTCCACCTTGGATCTAAGATAGATTCATCCGTGTTCAGTTCGTCTTCAATTTCCATCGGTTCACTTTCAAGTCTAGGTTCGAAATCTTGATTGAGTAGGCATTCATCTGGGTGTACGCCCTCGAGATGCCTTTCAGACTCTGATTCCCCTAGAACTTGAATACTTGGATCAGGTACACTCTCTGGTACGTGAACTGGATTATCAACCTCCATTGGTTCCGCTTCCGCTCGGGAAGCACTCAATGTCTCGGGTTCCTGTTCAGCGCATGGGGGAGGACTTTCAATCACGTGTATATAGGTGACCGATTCCACGTTCTGAAGTAAACATTCTCGAGCTTTCTTTTGATCGCCCTTTATTGTGCCAGCTCCGTTTAGTGTCGGGAATTTTATACAGTAGTAGTAAGTCGAACAGGCAGCTTTAAATTCATGTAAAAAAGGTCGACCAAGGAACCCATTATAGGAGAATGGCTGGTCTACAACGAGAAAGTCTACTTGCCTCGTCATCCTCCTATTGGGGTCATCGACTGATACAAGTTCAACAGATAAACGAATTGTGTCTAGGGGAATAGTAACTGCATCCCCGAATCCTATAATTCTGTGATTACAAGTCTCAATATAGTATTCGTAATCCCCTATCTGGTCCAGAGTACTCTTGAACAGAATGTTCGTATATGCTCCAGTGTCAACCAGCAATCTGTGAACTCGTGCATTCATGATGTTCGCGCTAATGACTAAGGAATCGTTGTGTGGGGTCATGATCCCTTCCAAGTCTTTTTGTGAAAAAGTCAGCTCTGCGGTAGGCTTGGTGGAGGGTCCTGCCTCGGTTTCCTTGATCTGGTCAATAGCGCGTAATTCAGATTTCTTCTGCCTCTTCAACGGAGGTGGCCATCCATCTGTACAACCGCCAGCTTGGCCAACCTCAGGTTCTAAAACATAAACATCCCGCACTAGGCCTGGCGGGGGAAGTAGGGTTTGCTGTTCTTACCGGTATCTAGGTCCGGCTCCTTCTTCGTTCTCGTTCTCGTTGTTTTCTCCATTCGCCCTCCGATCGGGCACACGCGGTCTTTTTCCAGGGGCTCGCTTTACAAACTCTGATAACTTACCATCCTCATAAAACTTCCACAACTGTCTCAAGAGATCCTGACATTCACTTGTGAAATGTCCCATCGCTTGATGATAGGCGCAATACTTGTTCCTGTTTGTTCTCCAAGGATCCACCTTAAGTTTTCTTGCCGGTGGCAATTCTCCAGTTCTCTTGACCACGTTGAAAAGCTGGTCAATGGACACGGTCATCACTTGATTGAGTCTTTCCGCCAACTCGGTTCCCTCTAATGATTTCAAATTCTTGGGGGTTCGGTATCTTCCCCCACTCCCTCTAACTGGGGTCGCTGCTTTCGGTGCTTCTTTAACTTCTCCCATGGATTTCTTCAGTGCTTCTTACATGGCCACGTATATCCCGGCCTTATTCCGAAACTCCGCATAAGTTGTCGGACACGCTAGCTGCATTTCCTTCCACAGATCTGATCCTTTCTTCAAACCCGCCATCGCGGTAATCACCTTGGTATCTTCGCTGACTGGCTCTCCTCCTAACAGAATCTTGTCAAACCGTTCGAGGAATTGCTGATCTAATTCCTCCGGTTCCTGGGCAAGATTTGCCAATTGATGCTTCTAGGTGAAACAGGAGCGGCTCTAGAAAAATGTAATAAAAACTCTCGGCTCAATTGCATGAAAGATGTATTTGATGCAGGCAGCATTGCGGTAAACCAACGATGTGCATGATCTCCAAGTGTAAGAGGAAAGTTCCTACATAGGGCCGCATCAGACGCTCCCATAGAAATCATGTAATCTGTAAACTTGGACACGTGCACCTTCGGGTCTGAAGTTCCTTCATACAGATTAGAAGCCGGGAACTGAATCTTCGGCTGAACAGGCGCCGAATGTATTGCTGCTGACAGGGGTGAAACTGGGATCTGTATTGCTGGGCTGCCTTCTGGGCGTAGCGAGACTTTGACCTGAAGGTCTTCGATGACCTTCTTCATTGATCGTAAGATTTCATCCGAAGCCTCTACACCTCGACGGGGTGGCCGTTCCTCTCGCTTTAGGCGAGGGGAGCCAAACACCCGGTCACTCGGGTGCGATCTCACTGGAATCATACTTGCCTTGTGTATGCCTTCAGGGCCGAGCCTCTCTGCTGCTTGCCAACGTAGTCTTTCTCGGACCGTTTGTTGCCTTCTCTGATCTTTCTCTGGTACTCTACTGGGTCTCCCTTGATCTACCTTCGGTACTCTGTTCGGTCTCCTCTGGTCCACTTCTGGTGCTCTGCTAGGGGGTCAATAGGTCGACACAAGCTGGCCATGCGACCTGTACTCCCGCGGTTCATGTAATTTGCTCTGCGGAGCTCCTTGACTTGACTCATCCATCACGCTCCGCGCTCTTCCACCTTGTGGGCCTAATCGATCTGCCATCCTTGGTCCTAAACGATCAGTTACCTTTTGTTTCCCACGCTCCTCATGCCTTCTTCTCTGCTCACTGTTAGCCTCGGCCTCTGGTGGATGCTGATCGACCCGTTGAAGAACGAGCCTCTGATCAGGTTGAGTACCAGAGGGACCGGCTGCACCTTGCTGCTGTTCTTTCAACACTCTACAGAGAGCCTTCACACGTGAGATGTCTTCAGGGTTCTGCAAGAATGGGAGCAGTTCAGATAGCCCTTGCATATAGTTCTGTCCCACTTGAGCTGCTGGGACCCCAATTGGTTCGGCTCATTGTCGACTTCCGGAAGCACCCTGGATTGCCGTAGATTATTCGGGTACTGGGGCTCTTTGATTTAGCTGGTTGTTATCCCTCCCGCGAGATGTCATCCTTGGTTGAGAAACTTCCCTCGACATTTTATATAATGTCAGCTCCTTTCCAGAAAGCAGGTTAAGCTGTTATGCTATCGAACAAGCAAATGGGCGAACATGTGAAAATGGGAGAGCAGCAGTTCAGGCGAACAGCTGAAGCTGAGCTGAGCAGGTGGAAAATAGGCGAGCAGGTGAGCTGGTGGTCAAACAGGCGACCAGGTGTGCAAACAGGCGACCAGGTGTACAAACAGGCGACCAGGTGGGTTTTCTTCAAGCCTTCAAGCAAACAGCTTGTGCTCCTTCAAACCTTCAAGCGAGCAGGTGTGTTTCTTCAAGTATTCAAGCGAGCAGGTGTGTTCCTTCAAGCGAACAGGTGATGAATCTTAATCCCAAATCCACATTTTGCAGTTTTCAATCCTGTATCCACAAATTCCAGCAACCGGAGGTTCGGGCCCTTCATCTAGCACCAAATTGTTAATGAAATCTCCTCAACGGAAGCATTTATGTGGCTTTTCGGTACGATTTCACTAACAATCGATCAAGAACAGTTTAATGAGACTGCAAATTGCTTGATTACGTGAAGATTTCGGCAGAGCTTCGCTGAGGCTAAGAAAACTTGTATTAAAATGAAAATTGGGGCCTATTTATAGGCATTTCTACAAGCAGGTGGTGGCATACACTTTGCCACGCTTCTTATGATGCTTACAAGTGTCCCTAACCATTTAAACAAGATAATTACAACGAAAAATAGAGTAAAAATGATGAAAATGGGATCTTGGTGATCATTCCCAAACCAGGCGAGCAACAGTTCATTCCGGCGACCAGCTCATTGGGCGAGCAGGTGAGCTGCTCGCCCATTACAAGAATTGTAATACGTGCTCGCCTATTTTGAGCAAAATAGGTGAACAGGTGTATTAGCAGGTGGTTGGGCAAGCAGGTGAGCTGCTCGCCCTCTCTTTTTTTGTACTGCTGCTCGGTCATTTCTTGTTTGTTCAAGGATCCTTCTCCTCTTATATTGATCTTCTTTGGTTTTGCCCTTATTCATCATGCTTGATTAATTATTTTGGGACACGTCATCCCTTATTCCGCTGATTACTTCTTTAATCATCATGATTAGATTATTTCATCAACACTCTGGTCTTGACTTTAACTTTGATTTTGCTTGACTTGTAACGCTTAATCCAAGGACTGAGTTGTCTTGTTTTGGATCGAGCGTTGGTCTTGAAAGATTTTAATGAAGAACGCTTCAGATTTGATGAAGAACGATCTTCGAATCTTCGAGTCTTGATTTGAACTTGAACACTTGATCGGAGGGGTCCTGGACCTTAATCTCTGATCGGAGTGTGTTTATGGATGAACTTTGATGGAGAACTCTTGAAAACGGCGATGAACGTTTGAAGTCTTCAAGTTGATCTTCGGCTGGAAACGTCTGATCAGAGGGATGGTGCTCCTGATTCTGATCGAAGGATGTTTCTGGCTGGATTTGGCGAAGAATGTTTGAAGATGGCGAAGAACGCTTGATGATCTTCAAGGTGTTCTTCAAAAAAAACGTCTGATCGGAGGGATTTGGCCTCTTGTCTTGGATCAAACGATGTTTCTGGAGAATTTTGACGAAGAACGACTTGAATCTTCGAAGAACTTCTTCAGATTTGGTGAAGAAGACTTGAATTTTCGAAGAACTTCTTCCAATTTGGTGAAGAAGACTTGAATCTTCGAAGAGCTGGATCGATGGATCTTCTTAGCTCGCAGTTTTGCTCGCCGAGAGAATTGCTGCTACTCGTTCGTCTTCGATGGGTTTGGACCACTTGAGAATGAACAAGAAAGACCCCTATTTATAGGGTGGAGAGGTGAAGACTTTCCTCTTCTGCGCTGACATGTGGCGCGCTCCGGTTGGCAGATGCCGATTTGATTGAAATCATTTACGAATCAACCAAATTTAGCTTGATTGATTTCCGCGGTCTTCATAAATAGGGCAAATCAGTCATTTATTGTCATTTACGAGTATCGGGAGACTCGTAATTTAATAATGACTTGTACCGTGTACAATAAATATCATTTTACTATTTAATTAGAAAATTAATTTGATAAATCCTCAAAATTAAAATAGTAATATATGTTTGATATTTATTTAATTTATACACGTGTCATTATTTAATTATGTAGCAAAATTTATTTGCTTACACCACCCTTACAGAATTTACATATTTAGAGACATAATATTTTACTTTAGACTCAATCCAACTATCTTTTTTACTTTATACATAATATTTTATCAAATTACCCCTCAAAACACTACTTTTTTTTTTATTCCACTTTTTTTTTTAATATGTGTGATTCTCCCCCTTTGCAAGTTGCTATGGGACGGAGTGAGTACCTTATTTTCGTTGGTAAATTGTTTTTCCTTTTCCTTTTTAAAAAATGCAATAAAATATTAGAAATAGATTATTCGTCATGCATTCGTACGTAATATTAAATGATTTTTTTGGTAATTTATAAAAATATTTTAGTAAGATATTTAAAATTATATATTTTCCCAAGCGAGGTGTTGTGACTTGTGAAACGGGAGAGTTTTTGTTTTGATTGAAAAAATAAAATCAATTATTTGAATAATAATGAATATAAACACATTATTTTAAATGCGAATTGCGAATCAATAAATCGATCAAATTAAGGTTGTGATTGCACTGATAATTATGCCAGCTTAATATGTAAGTTGATCTTCTCAAAAAATAATAAATATATTATATAAATTAAGAAAATATAAGAATTTAAAGTTAATACTTAATACATCCTCAAAATATTAAAAGTTTTAGTATTACTTGATTGCTATAATTCCCAAATATCAAAATAAATGAACCGATTTCATATTCTATGTAAATTTGGACTTTTAAATGATCGATGCATTTTTTTATATATAGTGTTAAATTCAATTTTGCCCAATGTACTGAATCGATTTTTACTGAAAATTCATTAAACAGAGAAATTCGAATGTTTAGAAGAGACGAAATTCTTCCCCGAATCAATAGAATATGCAAAAACTAGTGAGGCTAATATTTTAATTTCTATTTAGATTGTAATTATATATGAATAACTGAATTGAGTGTAACAGTGTAAGTTTATATGTAGACATGTATAAATTTGCATAAAATATTTATGTTATAGTTGATACTCCCCGGACTAGGGTTGGCAATGGGGCAGGGCAGGGCGGGTATTTAAAGACCCATGCCTGCCCCGCACCTCTGCCCCGTCGCCCCCCCCGTCCCATGCTCCATTGCGGGGCAGAACATTGTGCCCCATGTCTGCCCCGCGCGGGGCAGATTCGCCCCGTCCTGCCTCATGTTGTATATAATTATATACTAAAAATAATATAATATATATTTTAGATAAATAAAAATTATTTAAAAATAAAAATAATGCAATAAATTTATCAAAATATATTCAACAAAAATAATTTTAAAATAATTTTAGATTAGAGTTACAATAAATAATATAACTTTAAATTTATTTGATATATTATAAATGTAGAATATTAATTTTATTTTATATACTATAAAATATTATATATTGAATGTATTTTATATAGTATAAAATATTTTATATTTATTTAATATATACAACGGGGCGGGGCGGGACGGGGCGGGACGGTAAAAATACAAACACATGTCTGCCCTGCTCCATGCGCAGGGCGGGGCGGGGCGGGGCTGCCCCATTCTTAGGATGGGGCGGGGCGGATCTGCCCCAAACGGGCGGCTGTGAGGCGGGTCATTTTGTCATCCCTACCTCGAACTCATTTATTTGGTAGTTTAAAGACTTTTTTCAAGAATTAAGAAAATGATTAAATGTAAAAAATATATGTGTAATAGGATTATTTTATCATTTTATTTAGTTACATAATTATTAATACATATTATAACAAAAACTAAATGTAAGAGTGAAATTAAAAAATTAGATTATGATAGATTAATTATACAAATAAACAATCACTGCAAAAAATTCTATCAACAGTGTTGATAGAATTTACTAACGATGTTTGTTTATGTGACTTTATAACATATTAATCCTATCAAACAATAAACTAAGATTTGGTGTTCTTAGTGTTCTTGGGAGGGTGAGATAGAGAGAGAAAATGAGTGCTTAGAGAGAGAAAGTGTTGTAAATGGAAATGTATTAGAATTTTGTAATAGTTACAAGAGAGGTCTTATTTATAGGTGTGCGAATACGAGGTGACACCTCAAGAGCCTATTTGGCTTCCGGTGTTGACGAAGGTCCGTAACCTTCGCCTTGGTCCCCCATACTGCTCTCCTTCTAGTGCCTCTTTATACTACATGTACATATCTTATCTATACACCCACCGGGTGGGTTCTCGGGCTTGGCGAGCTATCCGGCGAGCTCCATTGCCTTGCGCCATTTCAGATGACTACGTACTTTTGACCTCGGCGAGGTCCTCTTTAGGACATGGGCGAGCTACTTCGGGCGAGCTCCCAGGCCTTGTAATACTCTGGGCATTGCAGGAATGGGCTCCGGCTCAGCCTCCATGCTCGCGGGCGAGCTCCCTCGTGAGCTCCTCTCACTTTGTCCAATTGGTGAGCTGGTCCCGGGCTTTTCGAGGCCTGGGCGAGCTGATGTCTGCCTCGCCAAGCTCGGCGACCTGCGGGCCCTTCGTAATTGTTCCTACGCCAATCGTGTTGGTTCGCCTCGTCAACAAACAACAAGGGCGTGGTTCTCGCCATTAAATCCCTTGCCACAAACGAGGGCTTTAAATTTTCTAAAAAAAAAATAGGAAGCAAATTTGAACCCATCGTATTTTGTGAGAATTTGGGGAAGAACTTAAAAGAAGGGCGAGTGAAAATGCTACTCCCTCCGTCCATCAATCTTTTTCCTATTTGTGAAGTGGCATAGGATTTAATAAAAATTAGTATTATATTGAAACGATAGATAAAGTAGGGAAAAGTTGAGGTATTGTGGGGCCCAAACTTTTATTTGTGAGTGTAGGTTGTTTTCAAATAAGGAAATTGAAAAAAGTTTTGTGGACAAATAAAAGAAAAGTGGAAAATAATTTGGTGGACAGAGGGAGTATAATTTTTTTTTTTTTTTGTTAAAAAAAGTAAGGGCTTTACCCTCTCCAATTTTGAAGATATAGTATATGTTTTATTGCATTTGTAGAATTAATTGCATTATATTTATTAATTTTGTTTATAAATTAATATATAAAAAATACAAATTCTAAAATTAATATTCTTTGATGTTAGGCCTTTTGTGCTAAATAGTCTAATATATTTTGGTAATGAGTGTTGATGTAATTTACGTAAACGCGATTATGTGGCTATAATGACATCGATTACACCAACAATATGCTGAAATAGGCGAACATGCGAGGTTTTATGAGTAAGCAGGTAGGTCGTTTATATAAGCTCGTCGTTCGAGTAGAACTTCGTTAGGATAAAAATTTTGTCTCGTACTCAAATGAATTCAGTTACATTATATAGGAAATACAAGCTGCTGGATCGTCACCAGCTTGCTTCATCATAAGCTGCTGATCAACAGTCTGCTTCACTAGAAGCTGCTGAACAGCTACCTGCTTCACTATAAGCTGCTGACACGTCACCAGCTTAACAACTGTTGACTCGTCAGAGCGTTCTTCGATCTGGTTCATTCTTCGAGCTTGATCAATTCTCTTGGACATGTCAATTCGGACTTGGTTAATTACTTCCTTAAGCACGCACGTCGATTATTTCATTAATAGTTGCCCCCTAGCCTGATGTTTGTTTGAATTGTTGGATGAATAACGAGCATCAGGCTATTTGTATCTTCACGAGATTTCTCAAGTGCAAGGAAGTAAATTGAGCTTGAATTGATATGTCTTCCACTTTGTTGGCTTCTTTGTGCTTGTATTTCCTTGTATTCATGCATAGATGTATCGGATGTGGCTTCGCAGGATTCTATAACCGTGTAACGAATATATAGAAGGACGCTACAGGCCTCATTAAAAAACCTTGTCGTAAACCACCCTTGTGGATAAACCGGTCGTAGGGAAAAAAGAGTACCGTGCAATCCTTCCAGATACCCGTAGGTTATTTTGAATGCCTGCGTTCATTGCTCCATTCATGTGGGTTGAATGAGCATTGACTTCCTGTGTTTCTTTATACCTGCAAGTAGATGCATTTGAAAAAATAGTTTGCAGCTTCTCGATCTCTCCGGAGACTCTCTTGTGTTTTGTTATTGCTGGAATATTCGATGTATAGTTTCTTGGCGAGCATTTTCGATTGGTTGCTTTGCGACTTTCGTTGTAGTATTGGGCCCTGCTTCTTTCATACTGATGGATGAGATTTAGTCAGCTGAGGTGTCACCATTTACTTTGGTCGAAAGATGGATTACGCCTGCCACTGGCGAATGTGCCCCCAACTGTTTAGGCTTGTTTGCTTTAGCATTCTTGTATTGTTTGCCTGGTGTCTGAAGTGCTATAGACATCTGTTTTGCTTCTTTCTGCGGCTCCCTTTACTCTTCTGATCAGGATGCTTTTGATGTTCTTGTTTTTATTTTTTACGAACTCTAATGAAATGTCATTTATGTCTAATCGTTACATATCGTCTTTCACGTCTATGGGTCTTTAATTCATCTCGTTTTGCCTTTTTTTGGGCATGAAATGAATAAGACACTTGTGCGGAAATGGGCCATCAGGAAGCGTTCACTTCGCCCTCGGGAGTGTATCCGCGTCCCTTTAGTGGGAATGAAGTGCTATCCCGGTATTACCGGGTGCATCCACTCAGCTATCCTCTAGATTGTATATAACGTCCTCTGAAGGAGCATCTCTGATGCACACTCAGGTCCCTCGTATATGGTCTTTTGGGGCTTCATGCTCGGTTCTTATTCGGGAGTAATTAGGTCTTTTAACGCCGTAACCTTTCAACCAAAGAAGAGTGTTGGCATGCTTGTGCTCTAACTGGTGCAGGACGTATCGGTATTGTGTAATACCATTTTGTCACTGCACGAGGAGCGTGCTCGACAAGCAGAGCTGTGGTTCCACCCGAAGCGCATTTCGGCCCTCTGTAGCCACGTATACTTAGGCGATTTCAATTAGACTGCGATCTTTTAAAAAAGACCATCTATAACATTCATTATCTGTTCAAAATGCACATCGTGAGCATCCTGATCTCGAGCTGCCTGCTTGAGTCAGACCACCAGCTAACTGCTCTTTATCAATCTGGCCAAAGCTTCCTCTGCCTGATGCTTGTGATCAGTATGAATTCAAGCTTTTTACTTCTTGATGATTTTGTGTGTCAGGGTCTGCCCCCAGTATAGTATTGGGGTATCAATAGTTTCACGCTCGCATACATGTTCGTCGTCTTTGATCTACCTGTCTTCTGGTAATTTATTGCTTTCTCGTTGTAGGCGTTACAGTTGCCATTCCTCTATAATTCAATACTTTCTGTCAGAGAGTAATGGCTCTTGGTACCGGACTGAACAAACGCAAGATGGACCCTACCGTCTAAAATGGTGGTGGTACGGAAGAAGAGAGGAGCTCAAATCCCAGCACCACCGGCGCCTGCGTCTGGCCCGGTTGCTCCTGCTGTTGCATCTGTTGCTTGGAAAAATCCGCCGAGAAAATCAAAGCAACAGAGGAAAGATGCGGCACTTTTGCTGGTGCCGCTGTTCTTTATTAACATTGCTTCCTGCTTGTTTCCTTCCTGCCCCCCATTCAACTGTTAATTGTGACATATGATCAGCAGTTGAATGATTTGAAATGTTCCGGGGTATTGTCAACCTGCATTGTTGATAAAGAATAGTATATTCTCCTTCAAGAAGGATTATCACTTCAAGAAGACGCATTGCCTATGTAGGTGGAATCATGCCTCTGGGAGGCGCATTGCGGCATCGACGATAAAGACGGAATAATCATGCCTTCAAGAAGGATTATCACTTCGAGAAGGCGCATCGCCTATGGCGGCAAGTCTTATAAAGACGGGATAATCATGCCTTCAAGAAGGATCATAGCTTCGAGAAGGCGCATCGCCTATATAGGCGGAATCGTCAATATGGCGAAATGGACATCGCGAATAAAGATGGAATACTCGAGTCTTCGCCTATAAAGGCGGAATTATCATGCCCCCAAGAAGAATTATTGCTTCTGGGAAGCGCATCGCCTATATGGGCGGCATCATCAATATAGGCTAGATATCATTGCCTATAGAGATGGAATAATCGCATGAATTAATGTTCTGAGGCCTCTGGTGGGGGCAGTTCTCTCTTTTGGGCAGATACCTCGAGAATTTTACCTGGTGATATATCTGTGACCTATCTTCCTTGATGCTTTAGGAAATGTCGACGTTGCTCTGATTTATATTGAGATCAAGGCCTTCGTCGTAATAATGTTGATGAAGGCTACTTTCCTCGAGATGGATATATCTTCCAGTATGTGCCAGTTCCTCCAAATTATTTGTCTGTGCTGGATATTTCTGATGGAATCAGCATATATCTTATGTGTTGAGGTGCTGGCAGCTTGTGATGTGAATGATTGCTTTGGAGTGAACAAAGAGATAAATGTGTCATCTACCAAAGCATGGCTTGAGAAGATGAAACTCTATTTATCTAGAGATAATTGTAGTTTTCTTCATGAAGTGTGATAGCTGGCAATCCTTTTAAAGGAATGCTTGAGGTTGCCTTGCCGTTCCATGCACTTGCTGGTGTAATATTCAATGTTATGATGATACGCATAATATCTCTGCGTGTTCAATCATCGTGCTGGAAGGCATGTGCTTCTTGATTTGCCATCAATCTGGGTTCAAAATCTTGGCTGAGAAGGCACTCGTTCGGTCGTTTGCCATTGAGGTGTCTTTCAGGTTCTGATTTTGACCAGAATGGTTGTTTCTTGACTATGTTCCGTTCCTTGTACGTGTTCTGGATTTCCGACCTTCATTGGGTCTACTTCAGCTTGTGAAACAGCCAATATCTTGGGTCTCAGTTCAGTACGTTTGGGAGAACTTTCAAGGAGCATTTTGGATGATTTTGCAGCACAGGAATTTCGCATGTTGTTAATGGCATATAGGGCAGATTATTTTCGCATTTGTCTTGTACAAAAGGATAAACTGAGAGTTTCGCCCTTTTGTATGAGACGTATATATGTTACGAAAACTCCCCCGGTATCAGTGTTGGTGGATTAGGCGACTTGTGGCCTTCTCGTTGAGGATTTTCTCCATTGACTCTATAATTCTCCGTCTTCGTGAAATCTTTGCTTTTGCCGCAACAAGTCTCGGAATTCGTCAGTGTTGCAGTTGATGCTCTGATGATATGTGTAGTACTTGTTGGGATTCATCTTGCTTTTGATCTTTCAAGGAACAGCTCGAAGTCCCTTGCTATTGATAACATCGTAGACTTGTCTGATTGAGACGTTGAGTGTTTGATTCAGTGGTTGTCCTCTTCTTGCTCCCCACTCAAAGTTTGATGTATTTTGTAATCAAACGTCGAGGTTTCTTGTAGCTTTGTGTCAGCTCTGCTTTTCCGCTGTCGGGCCAATATGTCTGCCTGTGTGTTTTGTAGTCTTCCTATCAATGTTTTGTACTCGATCTCGTTGTTTGTAGCTGTGAAGTCAAATCTGATTACCGAGGTGAAGACTTGTGTATCACAAGCTCCTGTTGTTGTGCTTGTTGATGATTCGTCTATGTAGAGGTGCTATGGGACTTTACGCCCCCTCATCGGATCTTGTGGGAAAGTTAGCTCGATGATGAAATCGGCAAGCGTTTGTCCCTTGATCGCTGTTTGGGTGCGTAGGTTATTTCATATTAGCTGACCTCTAGTGACTATTTCAACAAGCGTCTTGCAATGTCCGGTCGATGTAGTATTTGCTTCAATAGGAATGTTGTCAACACTTGCATTAAGTTGCGTCGGATGCCTATCATTGGAGAGTTTGGTCTTCAGCTCACATTGTCTTCAAGTTCAGGTGGAGGCCTCGATAGGTAGCGCTCAAATGTCATTCTTCTTCCTCGACATTTTGATTGACCCATCTTATATCCTTTCATTTTTCTATTTTCCCAGATCAGGGCGTTGCAGTTGTTTGGAGTTTGATTCTCCCTTGTTCAGCTTTATCGTCGGATGTTGGACTTCTTCTTGAATGGATGCTTCTGGGATAATAGGAAATTGAGGCGATGTTGGTGATTATGAGCTTATGTTGTCTTCTGAATGAGTTCATAATTTTGCTTGTAAGTCTTCTATCGCTATTTTCATCTCTAGAGGATCTATTCTCAGGAAACTGTTCATGATCCAATCGTCTAAGCGAGAGAATGCACGCAGTCTTTCGCTCTGAATATATACTCCAGATATTTGTTGCGACCTATTTTCTTTGTGAGGATCTACCTTCTTCACCATCAGTTGTCTTGATCTGTCTTGGATGGGTCATCGTTCTGTAATGTCCTTCCATAACGAGTTGTATGTTGATTCCTCTGCATTCTTCAATTGCATTTGCTCTCTTCCATCTGCTTGAGAAATATGGATAAGAGCGTTTGACTTGGAGCTTTGGGCACTTCTTCTTGAATAAGGTTCGCCAGTCGATGCTTTTGAGTGAAGCATGATGCTTTGGATCAGGACTTCCTTCATGTAGGTTTGTTGCCAGGTACTGGATCTTTGGCCGGATCTGTGCTGAAAAAATCGATGGCGGCACTGGTGACAATGGGATTTGTAAGGTTGAATCGTCCTCCGGGCGTAGTGACACCTTGGCCTGAAGGTCTTCAATTGTCTTCTTCATAGGCAACAAGATTCCGTCTGAAGTCTCTCCGCTAGGACGTGGTGGCAGTTCCTCTCGCTTAGAACGAGCGGAGCCGGACACTCTGTCGCTTGGGTGTGACTTCGTGGGAATCTTGGTGACTTTTTGGTCACCTTCAGGGCCTAATCTTTCAATTGCTGGCCAACGTATTCATTAACGAACTGACGGTTGCTTTCCCTTGATACGTTTCTTCCTTTGTTTGTTATCAGCTTCATTTTCTTGTTGACGCGAACAATTTGTTCACAGACTAGTTCTGGTTCAGGTCGTATCTCAGATGGACCTGTCGCTCTCCGTTGTTGTTGCTGTAATATCTTTGAGAATGTCATCGTGCAAGATACGTCTATTTGGGCAGCCGGAATCCCAGTGTTCTCCAACTGTTGCATGTTTGTTGTAGCATTATGGATCGTCGTTGACTGCTCCGGTGTAGGTGCTCTCCGAGTTGGATGATTATTATTCTTTCCACGAGGTTGAGATACTTCACGAGACATTTTATGTAATGTCGATTGCTTTCTGGTGAACAAGCGAGCAGGTGAGCAGGCGACGAGCAGCTGAGCAGGCGAGCAAGTGAGCAGCTAGTCTAATTCTTCGCAGGTCCGTTAATTTTTTTTTTTTTCTTTTTAAATTCTTCTAGTTGCGAGCGAAGGTCTTTAAGGATGATTGTTAATTCTTCTGGAAATATATCGATAATTTCTTGGCAAGCAAACATATTCTTCGACATGCAACTGGAATTGATCTTCAAGGTTGTCAATTTTCTGCACTTCTTGGACTGTGATTGATTTTCGTTTCAAGGGTTTCACTTCTTGAATTCAATTGCTTTAGTAAGCAATTCTTCTTCTCTTACTCCGTCACTTGAATAAATTGCTTCAGTAAACAATTCTGTTCTTCTGGACCTTAATTGCTTTAGGAAGCAATTCTTGTTCTGGGAATCTAATTACTTTGAGAAGTAATTGTTTCCGCTGGTAATTTAATTATTTTAAAAACAATTTATTCCAGAATCTAATTACTTGAAGAATAAATTTTTATTCCTTGAATTTAATCTTACAATTAAATATAATTTTTGCAAAGAGTAATTTATTTGAGATGTGCTGCATCATGAGATTTAATTAAATTGGACCAAGGCCCAATCAATTAAATTAAACTGCTCCATATATCTGCGAGGTTACCAATTTTCACTTGACCAAGTCAACATTGGTGGGCAAAACTTGCTTGGCAATCAACTCTTTTTCCATGTACGAACAGCCACAAAATGTGCAGCAACCTTATTTGACCATTTCAACCCACTATCATAAATGGGTGGTTAGTGTTGGCCTTTGAAATCAAATTCATTAACACAGTAGAAGAATATCGTGCGCAATCTGAAGATATCTTCTTCTTTTTTTTTTTATCGGCAATTATTTTTTCTTTTAAGAGGCAGTTGGGTGTAAATTATAAACTGGCAGCAATATGAATTGGTCAACTCCACCCCTCACAACAATTATCTTAATGGGCCTTTTTCTTTCCCTCTGAGATACGAAACAGAGCCCAAGAAATATGAGCATATTCTATGTGAGGTTCTTCCAATTCATGTCGCTTCATACTACTTTGGGATGAACAGCGAGCAATCAATGAGATGAACAGATAACCGGCGACCAGGTTCTTCGGTGAGCAGGCTCCCTTGCGAACGGATTGCATTATTGGCGAACGGTTATGGGCAGGCGAACAGCTTCTAATATATTTGAGGCGAACAACTTGTTTCATGGCGCGACGAACAGGTGAGAAGCGAGCAGCTGTGCTGGCGAACAGGCCGTGTGTGCGACGCCGGCGACCAGCCCCTTTTGGATAGGAGCCCGTTGTAGTAGCGAGAGGCGAATAGGTAGGATTTGCATATCAGCGAACAGCCTCTTATATTTTTCTGTCGGCGAACACGAGCGAACAGCTCCTTTAGACGATATTATTGACCGAGTCAAACCGACCTCTCCCACGATTATCTCATAATCAACCTTTCACATAATTGTCTGTTCCTTTTGAATTGATCAAAACGCAGAATACATATATCCCTCGTCGCGAGCAACGCAATTGACGCCGTTGATCGGAAACGCCAAAAGTCTTCAAAAATCCGGGCGGTTATGTTATCCGCGATTAGCAATGAACAGCAAATATTTTCGGCCTTATCTTCAACCGCCAACGTTTCGGCATACCGCTTCTTGAGTTGCTCCGACTTTGAATCCGCAATTTTTACACACATAATGTTCTTCCACGAATCTTCAAATATATGATATCAACGCTTACAAATCGGAGGTTCGAGCCCTCCTTCTAGCGTCAATTTGTAGATGTAATTTACGTAAACGCGATTATATGGCTATAATGACATCGATTACACCAACAATATGCTGAAATAAACGAACATGCGAGGTTTTATGAGTAAACAGGTAGGTTGTTTATATAAGCTCGTTCT
>JAPKLY010000058.1:0-49729 GCA_026898435.1 Prunella vulgaris | reverse complement strand
GTTCCTATAAACTAAACACGAGTGTTGGTGAGGAAGAGATCAATCAAATAACGTTGAGGCATTTGAGTGAAGGGCTGACTGTTGTACGGGCGAGTGCAGTGCGAGGCGTTCGTTGGGCTGTACGCAGTGCCACACGGGGCAAAAAATTCGAGTCCAGAAATTAACCCCGTGACACCATGCATGATGTCGCGTGCATTGTAAATGAGAAATATCTAACAAACTAAAAATTTTGCTATGAGAGGATATCTAAAGGTATTTTTGAAAAACTTAATAGTGAATGAGAAATTATTTTTGAAAAATGTATGACTGTGCGCATTATAATCAGTATAATTTTATAATATAATTTCAAACAACATTTGACAATTAATCTATAAGACACTAAGGACATGAAGAATTTCAAGTCCAGATCGACTTCGAGGGATGAAAAGGAGCCTGAGAAGGAGTCCAGGAGAAATAAAAAAGGAGAGGAGTCAACCTCTAAGTCAGAATCTAGAAGGAAAGATAAAGAAGAGACTGATGATGATGACTCCAAGAAATGTTACAAATAAAACAAGACAGGGCACTCTCAATACGACTGTCCCCAACTAAGTGCCAAAGAAAGAAAGGAAAGGCAAGCCAAAAGGGACAGAAGACTGGAGAGAAGAGCAATGGTTGCTGAAGATGAGCAAGCTGGAAGCTCATCTGATAAGATGTTCATTGATAGCAGTGATGATGATCTATGCCTCATGGCCAATGAAGAACCTGAGGTACAATCTAACTCTAGTCAATTAATAGATCACTCAACTGAGCTTAGCTCAGAGTCAGCAGAGGACCTCAACATTCAGTTTTCTTTAGAACAATTGATGGTTGACTTCTCCAGGCTGCAAGAAACATACCTCACTCTTGAGGAAGAAAACATGAAGCTAACTACTGAGAATTCTAAGCTAGTTGAGTCTGAAAATGAGGCAGACCTTGCATCAGTCTCTCAGACCATTGCTCTGACCAATGAAGTGGAAACACTCAAAAGTCAGCTCAGTGGGAAGGATGAACTGATCAGGGGACTGACTGGTGATCAGATTAAACTAGCTTCTGAAATCAATGAGCTAGTGATTCAGATTAAAACCCTTATCAGCAATGTGAATATGCTGAAAGAATCTGAAGAGAGTCTGTTGAAAAAAATAGAGGCTCTAAATAAACCCTCTCTTGCCATAGAGGAAATTCTGAGCCTGCAAAACAGTTCAGACAACAGACATGGGATTGGATTCTTCCCATCCACATCTTCAGAAGGTCCTCTGAACACTACATCTACCAGCAGTGGAGAAAGAGTGTTTATAAAGTCTTATGAGAATCCCAGAAAGACTCTAGATAAGGGCAAAAGGCCTGCTGAACCAACTGAGGAGGTGATAATGCCTAGTAGGCCTATTGAAAAAGCTAGAACAGCTTATACACCTCCCAATCCTCACTCTAATCAAACTCATTCCCAAAGAAGGAATTTTCCTCAAAGGAATATGAGGAATAGTGTTCAGTATGTTTATCCTCAACCTAGACCATCTCCCAAGAGACAATCCAGGCAAAGGATAAACATGTCTGAACTCACTGTCAGGAGAATGGACAGAAGGGTTCATTACAGGGGACCATCCTCATATGTGCCCTATGAGAGGAGTCTCAACTTCCCTTAAGACCAGCTGCACCAAGGTCCTCAAGGAACAGGAGGAATTTTGGGCCTGTTCCACAGAGGACCAACACTTATAGACAGTCTACTCCAAGGGCATCTAGGGAGTCCATTGTCTATGTAGATGTTTATGGGAGAAAAATCAGTCAGTCCAAAGTAATTAGGACTGTTAAACAGATTTGGATCCCAAAAGGTACAGCTAATCAAATAGGACTCAACACAAGATGGGTACCTAAGAATTGATTTTTCTGCAGGATTCTTTGGACTCACAAGATGACTGGTACCTAGATAGTGGTTGCTCAAGGTACATGACATGCAACCAGAACCTCCTGACAGACTTCAAGGGGAAGAAATGACCACAGGTCACCTTTGGTGATAACTCCAAAGGAATCACAAAAGGTTATGGTACCCTGTTGATAGGGTCAGTCCAAGTATCTAATGTATCATATGTCAGTGGACTGAAATATAACTTGTTGTCTATAAGTCAGTTTTGTGATAAATGATATAATGTTGAGTTTTCTAGTAACCTGTGCTGTGTAAAAAATGCATCAAATTCACAGGTACTACAAACTGGGTCAAGGAAAGGAAATGTTTATCTTGCAGATTGGAGATCATGTCCTACAGAAACTTGCTTAATTACAAAAAGCTCTAATGACCTGACCTGGTTGTGGCACAGAAGACTCAATCATCTGAACTTCAAGACTCTAAACAAGATATCAAGGTTGAGTCTAGTGGATGGGATACCCAATGAGGTGTTTAATAAAGATCACATTTGTAAAGCTTGCCAGGAAGGGAAGCAAATAAGAGTCTCATTCAAGGGAAAGCAAAATCCCTCAACTGATAGGATACTACAACTACTACACATGGATCTTTTTGGACCTGTCACACCAGCAAGTATAAATTGAAGGAAATATACTCTGGTGGTGGCTGATGACTTCTCCAGTTATACATGGGTGATCTTCATGTCAAGCAAGAAAGAAACTCAACTCAGGCTATCTGAACTTCTAAAGAAGCTGTCAAATGAAAAAGGGTCTGTCTATTGTCAAGATAAGGTCTTATAAAAGTATTGAGTTCATCAATTCCATTATTACTAACTTTTGCAATGAGACAGACATATCTCATGAGACTTCAGCTGCAAGAACCCCTCAACAAAATGGGGTGGCTGAGAGAAGAAACAGGACACTCAAAGAGGCAGCCAGAACCATGCTTGCTGATGCACAAATTCCAAAAAGGTTCTGGGTTGAGGCTATCCATACAGCCTGTTATACACAGAACAGATCTATGCTCACAAAAAATCAAGGCAAAACTCCTTATGAGCTATGGAATGATAGGGAACCTCAGGTATCCTATTTTCATGTCTTTAGTTGTAAGTGTTTCATTCACAACAATGGGAAGAGGCAATTGAAAACCTTTGATAGCAAGACTGATGAATGAATCTTCCTTGGATATTCCCAAATCAGCAGAACCTTCAGAGTGTACAACCTTAGAACTCTTGTAGTGGAAGAAACACCTCATGTTGTCTTTGATGAATCCACTCTTGAGTTTAGGAAAGGACAAACCACTAACGATATCACTGAGAAATTATCTAGCCTGAGTCTAGATAAGTCCACTGTAAAGCTAGTAGATGCCTATCTTCCTACATGGGACAGCCTTGGGACAGAAAGTTCAGGAGACAAACCAACACACCAACCTAAGGAAGTCAACAATGATGAGAATGAGCTGAATGACACCATCCCAGCCAAGGATGAAAATATCGCGAAATATCGTGGATATATCGCAAATTTTGAGTATGCGATATGGATATTGGGGTACAATGTATTTTTTACAAACTATCGTGGATATATCGCAAAATATCGATATCGATATCGGTTCACTCGTAGTATAAAATTAATTGAAAATCGGGAAATATTGCAGATATATCGCAAAATGTCGCACTACATAAAAAATCGCAATTTTTTCTTTTTTTATATTTTTATACAATTTTCAAATGATAATTTTTCTTTTTTTAGTGATTGTATATTCTTTCATGGTTTTATTTTTATACATATATGGTGGAAACAGTGGTGGTGGAAATGGTGAAAATGATGATGGGGATGGAAATGATGGAAATAACGAGGATGATCATTTTTCAAACCAAATGAATCCATTCACTTGTGAGGCTGATTTCACTCATGCAACACAAGATATGGACCATGGAAGTAGAGCAGGAGTTACAGGGATAGGTGCCATTGGAAAGGAATACATAAGACGACATGCTTGGAATCAAGAAGAAAGTTCAAGTGCTGATATTGAACCACTTTCAGTCGGTTTTGATTCAATGAATATGGACACTGATCATAGTGATATGTCTCAAGATTCATATGCTTCTGACACACATTCGAGTTCACAATTTGGTTGGAATACTCCAAATGTGTTTCAGCATCCATTTTCATATCAACAAATCATTGGGCTAGTGCACACTATCCAATCTATGGTGAAACAGTTGGAAGAGATAGAGAAACATATTAATGGCATGTGCATAACTATATGCAGGATAATTCTAATGCAATGAGTTGGTACCAATATTGTTTGGACAAAGATGGGATTCCATCTTCTATATTTGAACCCCATAGGTCATCATTTTGGTACTAAATGTATTGTATCATGTAATTCAAATCATCTTTTATTGTATTATGCATTATATTATTCATTAATTAATGTCAAACAATGATTATATAGTCCATTATCTATTTATTTGCTTTAAACATGTCAATTTTTTTTGATCTTAAATGACACATATGCATAATAATATGCTATAATAATCCCTAAAATTTCATATTAAATTTTCAAAATTTTAATAAAATTTCCGTTATTTTTCTATTTTTTTTGCGATACGATATGCGATATCGATATATCCATCGATATTTCCGTAAATTTAAGGTTGCGATATTACTTGCGATAGCGATATTTTCATCCTTGATCCCAGCTCATCAGGTAACATCTGTCAATGAAGAAGCTGGCCAAGCTGAGATAGAAACCGAGTCTAACATTTATGGGAAAGCTAGATTAGACTATGCTGACAACTTTGAAACAACCCTGAATGATGACTCAGGTCTCCTTCCCTCTGCTCTTTCTACTGATTTACTTAATGTTGCTCAACCTAGTGACTCAATCTCAGAAGAGGGTATATTCCCTGTGGATAATTCCACTGAGAGGGGACAATCCAGAAGAAATTGGTTGACAGATCATCCTATCAACCAAATTCTAGGAGATCCTAACCTTGGAGTCAAGACTAGAAGTTTTCATGGTGAAAATGCTCTCTTTTGTTGTTTTCTATCAGCACAGGAACCTAAGACAATAGAGGAAGCATTAAAAGATCCAAATTGGATCATAGCCATGGAAGAAGAGCTGAATCAATTTACAAGGAATCAAGTGTGGGAGCTAGTCAAGAGGCCCAAGCATTCAAACATCATAGGAACCAAATGGGTATTCAAGAACAAGAAGGATGAGAATGATGTCATAGTCAGAAACAAGGCCAGACTAGTGGCATATGTAAAAAATGGTAGAAAAATAAATAATTTATGCATAGTACGAGGCTAAATTGAAAAGGCACGCATGAATTTTAGATTGATTAAATTTCATGGGTCTGTAGTTTTTTGTTGCTTCATTATTCAATGGAAGAAATCTTAGCTATAAATCGGGTGAACAGGTGTGGCCATAGTGAGAGAATTGCAGCTCCGATTCAACAGAATAGCTTCCGATGATGGTGAGGCAGTGGATAGAAGTTTATTCTTCTATAGCGTGGAGATATGATTGGTAGTGAGGCCACTACTTCTGTTCATTTACATCTATGGAAGGAAATAGAAATATATATATATATACACATATATATATATATACACACGTATATTTATGTAACATGATGATGATGAGGAATGACACATGTTTTAAAAACACTTACTTCTCAAGTATAATAAGTTCGTGTAGTAATAGTAAGTGCCCAAAATAAATTACCAATCCACGGAATTAGTGGCTAGTGTAGCCCTAGAACTATATGTCGGCGCTTGATTGTAGTGTAAACCCACTTGTTCCCAACTAAACTAAATGCAAAAATTAAAATAACATTCAATTAACTTGAGCAAGACAGTTAAACTAGAATTAAGAAATTCACTAAATAAAGCACTAAAATAGCAAACAAGTAAATAAATCAACGAAGTTAGCAAATACGAGAAAGTAATGTTCGGGTGTTCTTCATTACGGGATAATCGATCAATAGTTCGATAAGTACATTATCCCTTTTGTCGGTCAAAAATAGGAGCAATCACGAAAAATACACATTAAACCGTACTTGATAAGCCTACGAGCAACGCGTCAATTAAGCATGATGATTATTATAGGAATAGTTTACCGTTTTCCACCCGGATAATCACATGAGTCTAAGAAAATTTCTAGTGTGCTTTTCCACTTGTATACTAAAATACTCCACCTTTTGTCCCCCTACTAATTACCTAAAAGTTAATTTAAGCAAATAATGTAGATTAATAAATTTTCTAATGAATTTACCAAACACTCGTTGCGATAATTCAATATTAACTCAAATTACAAAATCAAATCTACACTCATATAAAATAAATGTGTCTATCCAACTCTCGTTGCAACAAACAATTTACCAGTATAAATTAAAAGAGCAAAATCATGCAATTGATCAAACAAAGCCCATTATATTAATCATTTAACCTTCAATTATGATAAACTTACAAAATCAATCCACTAATTAATAACTCATATAATTCCAAACTCCCAAGCACAATAAAATTAGCTAACAATCATCATATTAAATTCAAATAAACTCATAAAAAGAAAAAAAAAACAATAAATCACGGCATAAAAATTTAACTAATAAAATAAATGCAAAAGATAAAATTCACCTCATGAATGTTCAAACAATTTCAATCTCCAGCTAAATCTTTTGCTAAAATTAAATCTAACTAAAGAAAATATAAACCCCAGCATGTGTAAGTGTTCTCTCGGGGGAGCAGTGCGCTTGTGTGCCTCTTATCTCTGGCTGCCCTTTTTACCATGTGCTGCTCCCAATTTCAATACATACGGGCCTATGCTGCGAATGGCTATGGGCTTCTATTTTACAAAAGCCCAAATCAATTTTCAAGGAGCATGGTTTGAGAGGATGGCACGGGTCGAACAGAAGTGAGCGAACCGTGCTTAGTACTTTCCGAATGGAGGTTGTGGCACGGGTCGTGTGAAGTGCTTGTTGTTTGCACTTCCTTCTTCAAACGGGTAGTTTCAGGTGTGGAGGCTGTGGCCGTATTTCAGGTATGGAGGCGTGGATGACTTCAATTGCAATTTCTTCCATTTCCGGCGAACTTGAGAGCTTTCTTCGATTTCTCCGGCGACTTCAAGCTGTTGAGTGGTGCGACGGATTCCGCGGATGTGGACGGTGGTGCGTTGGGACTCCGGTGGTGTGGCATGGAGGAGCTTTCCCTGCGACAATTTTCAGAACAGGGGCGGTTCGATTGGGTTCAGACTTTGAAAAGGGCTCTGGCTTTGACTTTGAATTCCGGTTGCTGCTCAGCTTCGAGTTTCCGGCGTGTGGCAGAATTGTGAATGGTGCTGTGTCGTGGGCTTTTGGCTGTAAAGCTTTCACTCACCTCTCTTCTCTGTTTCTTAATTAACATGGCTCAAGAAGTTGGACAGCTGCTAATTTAATTGCAATGAAATGGGAGGTTGGTTTTCAAGGGAAATGGTCATCAATTAATCTTGTTTGTGGCTCAAAAGTCTCTTCACTTCCTTTGCCAACAATTTTGATAACTTGAGTGAGTGATCCGAGTTCGATTCATTTTGGGAACGAATTAAGAGGGAGATATAAGATTGGTTTGGAGATAATATTGAAGTGTTTGAAAACTTGGTGAACTAACTTTTAACTACTGACAATAAACATTTACCGACAAAAAATAAAAAAATCGATGAGAATGGGATATGGTCAAATTTTGTCTGCAGCATAAAACAAAAATGGTCTTCAAATATTAATAAATTAATCCACACAACTCAATTACGTTGGACTCAATTTCAATAAAATTAGAGACCCGTTTACTTTTTTTTATCTTGGCCAAGTTAATTAATCATAATTTTCTACAAAATAAATTATAAATACCTCTTTTAATTTAATTAACATGAATAAATGTAAGAAACTGAATAAAATTATACAATTAAAACACACAAATTAAAACTAAATTATCACACTAATCAAGGAATGATTCTCTGTTGAGGGTATTGGGGGAATGTGATTCTTTTACTTACAGAGGTTTTGATCTTCTAGATTTCAACATATAAAAGGCGACAAATGGAATCAAACTTTATTTCAACATAAATTAGATTCTGGGTATTAATGTAATCAACTAAATCTCAACATTATGGTGATGAACTGGGTAAATATTTGAATTCATGGATTGAATTTTTCTTTCTTTGAATGTGTAAGATCGCGGGGGTTGGGCACTATTGATGAACGAATTTTTATGAATTTACACATATTGATTTTGGAAGATTTGATAAATAGAAAGAAAAACTTAGCTTTTTTCATTTTTGTGTTATCGATGTTTGTTGGAATAAGAACGAAAATTCGGACCCTTCCTCTAGTGCCAATTGTTGATAAACTCCTCAAGCAGGTGAATTATGTGGTGTTAATCATCGAGTTTATCAAATAAAATTATAAGATAAAGTGATAATTATGAATTGAATAAGCAAGAGAGATAAGGAGATAAATGTAGAATTTTTCCTTACTTTTTTTGAGTTGGAATAAATCACCCTTTTGCAATGGATTAGTTACATATTTATATGGCTATTACAAGTGGGAGGTGGCACCTACTTGTGTCACTTGTCATCTCCATATGACAAGCGTCCTCTCGTATAAGTACATATATTTCTTAACCAACAATAGTCATATCCATGTAAATGGACGAGCAGTTGTGTGGTATGCGAACAACACTGTAGTTGGAGCGAGCAATTTGTCCTCCGGGTAAGTTCCTAGGCGAGCAGTGATGTTGGTCCCGATGTTGGGTAACATCGAGTCCAACATCGGGAAAATAGCTTGCACGATGGATGAGCAAGTGTGATTCTGACAAGGTGGGCGACTAGTCTTGCTCTAGGGGCACGAGCAGACTTTCTACTTTGGTGTAGGAGTAGGCGAGTTATGCCTTTGTGGGCAATGATGTGGAAGTTGCGAGCAACTCAATGTTGGAGGCAGAGTAACGTCCTCTTCGCCTAGTTTCTTGCTTATGGGCGAGCAACATGATGTAAGAGCGAGCATGAGTTGTTGGGGGCGAGTAACCCTAGCTTCAGGGGTGAACATGTGTGATATTGGTTGCGATGTTGGGCAACATCGTATCCAACATCTGGTGAGCAGCGAGCATATAATTGTTTGGGCAAAAATAAGACCTTAGGTTACATCGCAAGGGATTTCCGGGCTTGGTTTATTTCACATCCGTATGTAATTAGCTTTCTTTAATCTTCTAGCCGCAATTCTAATTAATCTTTTTCTTAAGCTAGCACGTGACTCATTTATATCAACATCAATATCTCATATTCCATCAATACCTATAAACCTATTATTAATCTTTACAATACTTTTCTCTCAAAGATTAATTACCAATATATATCATAACTTTTCTCATACTCATTTGTTATCTTTCATTCTTTACTTTTACACAATACATATCAATCATTATTGAATATTAATTTAACAAAAATCAAAATATCACCCCACGAAAAATCCAAAACAAACATATTAATTTTTATATCCAATAATTTTAAAGTGATAACTTCACACGACCACCTAAATTCCAAAACAAAAAAAGTAATACTTGTGGATCTTGTACTAAAATCATCCTATACCATCAATTCACCACTCTTGCGAGCAATCTAAGTAACAACCATAAACTTCAATTATGCGTCCTTATCTTTATCATTGTTAATTGGATCCATCCCATCGCCTCTGCAGTTTATCAAACCATTTTAAGTGGAGATAATTATTGAAGCATAACATATATAGATGAGAAAAGTGCATATATATTTGTACCCTGAATAAATAATAAGTCCAAGCGTAACAATAGCAAGGGCCACAAAGTACATCCAATTGACCTGAATAAATTAAGTTCAAGTTAGATATTTTAAATAACAGACAACACCTACAACTTTTCAATTAATTAATATGAATAACACAATAATTTTTTTTTTAACAAGTAGTGTCAGACCTTTTCATGATATACAAAGATCTGAATTAGAACAGCCCACATATTGGAGGTTAGCAATGAAAAATTTAGCATTGCACATCCACTCATCTGCATGGAAACAAATTTATAATACAATGAAGATCATATAGAATGAAACAATAGAAAAATAACAAAATAAATTAAAGGGGTGGATACCTTTGTTGATGTAATTTGCACAAGCGCGATAATGTGGCTATAATAACATCGATTACATCAATAATATGCTGAAATAGAAGTGTATGTGAAGTTCTATATTTAAGTAGGTGGGTCGTATATGTAAGCATATCATTTAAGTAGCACTTCGTTAGGGGGTAAATTTCGTATCTTAATCGAATGAATTCGGTTACATTATAAAGGAAATACAAGCTGTTGAATCGTCACCAGTCTGCTTCATCATAAGCTGCTGGTCAGCAGCCTGCTTCACTAGAAGCTGCTGAACAGCTACCTGCTTCACTATAAGCTGCTGACTCGTCACCAACTCAACAACTGGTGACTCGTCAGAGCATTCTTCAATCTGGTTCTTTCTTTGTGCTCGATCAATTCTTCTGGACACGTCAATCCGGACTTGATTAATTACTTTCTTAAGCACGCACGTCGATTATTTTATCAACATTTGTCCCCTAGCCTGATGTTTGTTTAAATTGTTAGATGAATAACGAGCATCAGGCTATCTGAATCTTCGCAAGATTTCTCCAGTGCAAGGAAGTAGATTGAGCATGAATTGATCTGCCTTTTGCTCTGTCTTCTTCTTTGTGCTTGTATTTCCTTGTATTCATGCATAGATGCATCAAGTGTGGCTTCGCAGGATTCTATAACCGTGTTACGAATACATAGAAGGACGCTACAGGCCTCATTAAAAACCTAGCCGTAAACCACCCTTGTGGATAAACCGGTCGTAGGGAAAAAAGAGTACCGTGCAATCCTTCCAGATACCCATAGGTTATTTGAATCTCTGCGTTCATTGCTCCATTCGTGCGGGCTGAGTGAGCATTGGCTTTTTGTGTTTCTTTATACCTGCAAGTAGATGCATTTGAAAAATAATTTGCAGCTTTTCGATCTTTCTGCAGATCCTTTGTGCTTTACTATTGCTAGAATATTCAATGTATGGTTTCCTAGCGAGCGCTTCCGCTTGGTTACTTTGCAATTTTTATTGTAGTATCGGGCCCTACTTCTTTCATACTGATGGATGAGATTTAGCCAGCTGAGATGTCACCATTCACTCCGGTTGAAGGATAGATTATTCCTGCCGTTGGTGAATGTGCCCCCAACTGTTTATATCTTTCGCACGTTATTGTCTTTTGCTCACTTTTATATTTTGGTATGCAAATGTTCGTCTTAAACCACTTACGGAAGCGAATTGTTCGTCTTACACCACTTTAAGGCCGCGAATCATACTTTTTTTGCTCTCTTGGGCGATTGGGTTTTATAAACCTTGCCTTAGACATTTTCGTCTTTTTATGTTGGGCTATGGGTTCTTAGCGATCCTTTAAGAAGGATGCTTTAGTGAATCTAGGCACTTTAGTAGACGCGGGTTCTTAGTGGTCCTTTAAGAAGGACACTTTAGTGAAACCGGGCACCTTAACGGCCTTTACCTCGAGCTTTGACAATAACGTTTTGGGACTGGTGTCCTTGCGTATTTTGAGTTTTTTGCTTCTTGATGATTTTGTGTATCAGGGTCTGCCCCCAGTGTAGTGTTGAGGTATCAATAGTTTCGCGCTTGCATACCTGTTCATCGAGTTGTTTATCTGAGTCTTGAGCTGCATGCTTGAGTCAGACAACCAGCTAACTGCTCTTTATCAACATCGTCTCCTGCCCCCATTCAACTGTTGATTGTGATTTATGATCAAGAGTTCAATGATTTGAAATGTTCCGGTGTATCGCCAACCTGCATCGTCAATATAGGCGGAATGGACATCGCCTATAAAGACGGGATAATCCTACCTTCAAGAAGGATTACTGCTTCGAGAAGGCGCATCGCCTATATTGGCGTAATCATGCCTCTGGGAGGCACATCACCTATATAGGCGGCATCGTCAATATAGGCGGGATGGACATCGCCTATAAAGACGGGATAATCCTGCCTTCAAGAAGGATTACTGCTTCGAGAAGGCGCATCGCCTATATAGGCGGAATCATACCTCTGGGAGGCGCATCGCCTATATAGGCGGCATCGTCAATATAGGCGGGATGAACATCGCCTATAAAGATGGGATAATCGTGTCCAAAGGCATCTGGTGATAATCGTGCCCAGAGGCATCTGATGGTAATCGTGCCCGAAGGCATCTGGTGATAATCGTGCCCGGAGGCATCTGATGGTAATCGTGCCCGGAGGCATCTTGTGATAATCGTGCCCGGAGGCATCTGATGGTAATCGTGCCAGGAGGCATCTGGTGATAATCGTGTCCGGAGGCATCTTGGATTTTAATTGCTTTAAGAAGCAATTTTTTATTCCTCTGGAATTTAAAGAAGCAATTTTTTTCCTCTGGAATTTAATTGCTCTAAGAAGTAAAATTTTTCCTCTGGAATTTTAATTGCTTTAAGAAATAAATTTTTTCCTCTGGAATTTTAATTGCTTTAGGAAGCAATTGTTTCTTCTGAATTTTAATTGCTTTAGGAAGCAAGTTTTTCTTCTGGATTTTAATTGCTTTAGGAAGTAATTTTTTCTTTTGAATTTTAATTATTTGAAGAAGTAATTTTAATTGAATTGAGTTGGGCCAAGATTATTAGACTTAATCAAATTGGGCCCAAATAAAATAATCAACCCAATGATTTAATTAAATTAAGTTATAGGCCCAACTTTAAACTTAGATCTTGGATGAATAATAGATTCAGTCAATCTTGGTGGCTGCACCTCCATCTTTTAAGCAACTGTTTTTTTTTTCTTTCGTTCTCTATTTTGTTTTTTTTTCATAACTTGTAATTTTAATGGGCTTAAGAATCAATTAAGAATCAATACATACCTCAAGTGGATTTCCTTCAACTCACATGTGGAGGCCTTTGACCCGGTCCAATAGTGCGGCCCAAATATATCTCCTGGCATGCTACGTATCTGTTGTCTGCTTCATTGTTAAAATCATTGAGGCGGCATCTCGGTGAGGCGGCGGACACAATTTCAAGCGTAGTGCGTAGTGCGTAGTGGAGATTCCGCCTCATAAATTTTCCGATCATGACTTTCGGCAATTGAATGGTGGCAGTGAGTGGAGGAATGGACATGTTTTTTTTTTCAAGGATTCTTGACATCCTTCCTGTTTCCCCTACTCCTTATTCCAATTGTCATACTCCTGTGTATATGTATATAAATATGAGTACACATCCATGTATTTTGCTGATAATATTAATATATCAGTAATTTTCCTTTCTATTTTGAAGAATAGAAAGCATAATTAAATCCAAGAAAAAGATAAACTTAGCTTTTAATTTTGCATCGTTGATGAACGATACTTTCACGAAACGGAGGTTCAAACCCTCCTTCTAGCGCCAAATTGTTGATGTAATTTGCACAAGCGCGATAATGTGGCTATAATAACATCGATTACATCAATAATATGCTGAAATAGAAGTGTATGTGAAGTTCTATATTTAAGCAGGTGGGTCGTATATGTAAGCATATCGTTTAAGTAGCACTTCGTTAGGGGGTAAATTTCGTATCTTATTCGAATGAATTCGGTTACATTATAAAGGAAATACAAGCTGCTGGATCGTCACCAGCCTGCTTCATCATAAGCTGCTGGTTAGCAGCCTGCTTCACTAGAAGCTGTTGAACAGCTACCTGCTTCACTATAAGCTGCTGACTCGTCACCAACTCAACAACTGGTGACTCGTCAGAGCGTTCTTCAATTTGGTTCTTTCTTTGTGCTCGATCAATTCTTCTGGACACGTCAATCCGGACTTGATTAATTACTTTCTTAAGCACGCACGTCGATTATTTTATCAACAACCTTGAGTAAGACAGAGACCCCTGAGTAAAATAAAAATATGGCTATAGAAAATTCGATGACAAGAAAAATCTGTAACAAAAAAAAGTTACAGATTAAGTTCTCATGTGTGTGTATATATATAAATATATATATATATATATATATATTTCAATTGTTTGGGAGAAAATATATATAGAATAGTTACCGTCTCATGCGAGGAGAGAATGGATTTTAACTCGTTGCATTCATTAGCGGCTCTGGTAACATTTAGAAACTTTAGCATCCAAAAATAATTCATTTATTCATGAGTGTTTTTTTTTTTAAAGGAAGGATACATACACCATCAGAACACTAAAAAATGAACCAAATATGCCCATGACAGCCATGATTTCCACACCATCAACCTTTTTGACTATATTTTCCTGTAAAATAAAATAAAAATTAAGACATGGGGTGGGTAATTAAATATCTCAAGATTAATTATAACAGAAAGAATGAAGGTACTTTCAACAGGAATCAAACACATGACTTGTGGATTCTATGAAATAATTTTATCTCATCTAAAAATCATAACATGTAAAGAGATGTAAAATTAATTCTTAAATTCATATCAATAACCTAATAATAACAACTTGCCTTGATGACATCCCTAACACCATATAATGTTGTCCCAACAATAAGACATACATAGCCTATGAGAGCTTTTCTACCATCTACAATAACGTTAATCACAAAATCAGTCAGTTTAATTGAATAAGTTGAGAGACCAAATAATGATACCATTCTACAAAATAACACATATATATCAAAAAAATCAATTGAAATAAATAATTACCAGATGAATGCAGATCGAATAGCACAATGGTTACAAGACCAACAAAACAAATTGTTACACCAACCAACTTATGATATCCATATTTGGCCTTGAAAAACAAATGGGCGAGCAACATAACAACCGGGATTCTCCAATAATCCAGAAGCATTATAGTACTTGTAAGAGAAGTAAACCGACATGCCGCAATCACTGCGGTAAAATTAATAATATATGTAACCCATAATTATTAATTGTGTAATTTGATATACACGAATTTAATAAGATGCATATGCTGCAAAATTAATATATAACATTACGAATTTATGCTGCAAAATTAATAATATTATAAATTGAAACTTACCAAAAAATTTGGCATACACATCAACCCATGTAAGCATGTAAGTAATCATTCCTGCAGCCTAGATAAATAAATGGAGATGGATAAAATCACGAGAAAATTAATTAATGGATATATATATAAATCTTGTAATTCAATATTCTGCAAAAATATGAACCAATCGTGAAAGAATTTTCACCTCATCTCAGAGAATAATTAATTAAGTGTATATAACTGGTTTTTCAGGGGCTGTTTGGTTGGTTGAAGACTTTCGTAGGTGAGTAATGGTAATCAAAGTCATAGTGTGTGTTTGGAATGACTATACTATGACTTTGATTCCCAAAAACTAAAAAATCAAACATAGTTCAGCTATATGAGAACTATGACTTTCATTTCATACCATTTTCATTCCTTACAATTATATTAAACAGCCCCTCAGTATTAATATCATTCAAAACAAGAATTGATTAGCTAATTGGCTAACCTTGAAAGGTTGTCTTCTGTAAATCATGGGAACTCCATAGACCAATGCCAAGAGTACATAACTCAACCCACACTGCGAACATGGTGCAAAAATCCCTACAATTAATAATCCATGCATGATTTAAAACATATAAGCCATTCTTTATGTATGTTTATAAAAAATTATAATTGAAAGGCACAAGTAAATTAAATGTACACAACACAATTGATGCACAATACATGCATACTGAAAAAGCTAATTAATTAATAATAAACAATTGAATTATAGATTTGGGGAAAATGGGGAGATAATAAATTATAAAAACAAAACCTAATTAAAAACCTTTCTTTGCGAGTTGGGAAGATGCAAATACAGCGAAAGTAACCAAAAGAGAGAGAATCTGTCCCAACAAAAGGGACAACACTGCAGATTTTGTGCACAAATGCTTCAACTTTTTCACCATTTTTTTTTAGTCTTCGTTGCAATCTGTTTCTTCGCTGACAACTCCATGCCGGTGTTCCTTCTCATAAAAAATAATAACCGTGGAAGAAAGATACGAATTGGGTTGGGGGAGTATATATATAAAGATGCAAAAGAAATCTAATCAAATCATATAAAAATATAGAGATATATTTATATATTATATGAATATGAGATAAATTAGACTATATTTTTTTAAGTTTTGTTAACTTTAATTTGTTTTAGTTATTTAATTTTAAAATTAATTCTTTAAATTTGAACCGGTCAATTTTTTCAAAATAAAAAAATGATACATGAAATAAAAATTAAAAAACTAAAAAAAACAATTAAACTCTGATAATTTTTTAAAAAATCATATAAATGTGTAAATAATAAATATTAACAGTAAATCAATTAAATCTTCAAATAATTCAATTAAATCTTTAACAAATAATTTAAAATAGTCCAACCAAATCTTTTAAAACTAATTAAACTAAGAAATTAATTTAAAAAATTCAAAATTTAATTCAAGATAAATAAAAATAAAAATATAATTAACTTTAATTTAATTATTTATAAAGTTTAGTTGATTTAATAATTCAAAATATATTTTTCAAATAGATTTACAATAGATTTTTTAAATCTCTATTTTCTCCCCTCTTAAAAAAAATAAAATAATTCAAACGGACAACGCTTCTATTTTAAATTCTTATATTTTATCTTTATCATTATTCTATAAATCAATCGTAATCCTCTATTTAAAAAAATTTATATTCTCTTTAATTTTCATAGAAAGAGTTAATCTTGATATTATATTTAAAAGTTTTAATCTTATTCTATATTTTATATTTTATAAATGGGTTAATTCTATATAAATAGACCAGTTTTTACTCAACTTTCAACTTAATCCTAAATTTCACGATTATTATAAAAAATCACAACCTTTTAAAGAGTTTCAATTCGATACGCATTCTTTTTTCCGGCCAACAACTGATGATGTGTCTCGCCGGAGCAAGTGAAATACTGTCACGCTGGCGTACACGTGTAAAATTGTTTTTTTATATTTAATTTAACAAATAAAATATATGTTGTAATTCAAAATATTTGGAAATCAATTTTTATTAAAGAGTAATTTTATATTGATTTGTTCTAATACAATTGAAATGTTGATACTGATGTATGATATATAGACCCGATTTTTAATTATATGAAACTGACATTAAAAATAAAAGCGTGCATTGCCTAGAAATTTTGAAATGATCATATACATAAAAAACTGAGAAGATTATAAGTGTATATATTCAATATTTATAATATAAATTGAATACTCAATTGTTCATCAATTAATATAATTTCAAAAAAAACATTTTTAGAATGAACTATATAGTTGGGATAATGGGGTTAAGGATATATTGAAAAAGTTTTTAAATTTTGAAATTTAAATAAAAAAAATTAAAAAATTATATTAAAATTGTAAAAAAAATGGAGAGAGGTAATCATATTTTAATTTTAATTCTATAAAAATTTAATAGCACTTGTCGTGGATGGGCTAGTGGAGTTAAGGATATATTGAAGAAGTTTTTAAAATTTAAAATTTAAATAAAAATTTCAAAATTTTAAATTGAAATTGAAAAAAAAAAGGGAAGAGTTAACTGTATTTTAAAGTTTTAATTTAAATTATAAAAAAAGTTATTTGGCACTTGTGGTGTGGGTGGGATAGTGGGTTAAAGATATGTTGAAGAAGTATTTAAAATAGAGAAGTTAAAGATATATTGAAGAAGTTTTTAAAATTTAAATAAAAAATTTAAATTTAAATTGTTAAAAAATTTATCCAGACAATCAATAGGCATTCGGATGATTAATATTTTCACTAGAATAGTAAAATTAAAATTGTAATGTAAAAATGATAGAATTTTATAATTTTAAAATGGAGAACATTGGAAGTAGCCATGTAGGATAAATTAGAATAAAATATAAGAGATTAAGATAAGATATTCGCTATTGTAATTTTTAAGTAGATAAAATGAATATTTATTCAATTTTTAAATAATTAAAAAAATTCATAATTACTGACTAATGTTATTTACCAAGTCAAAAAAAATATCTCTCTTATTCCTCTCTATTAGTCACGTTGTCATGCATATATCCTTGCTAGTGGGTTCTAGTTTATTATTGCAAAATAATTTATCTTTCGACGTGTTTAAATAAATAATAAGAATTTTAAAATATTTCTTCCTATAAATATATTTGTTGTTGTAGATTTTAAGTAGATTAAATGCAATATTTATTCACTTTTTAATAATTAATTTTTTTTGTTGTCAAAATATAATATCCTATTTTCATGCATAATATATGCTTGCTAGTGGATTTTAGTTTTTTTATTGTGAAATAATTTGTCTTTCAATTTTATTTTTTGAATTTCTTTCAAAATAAAATTTATCTAATTATAAATTAAAAATAATTATACAAATCTTATATATTAAAATTATAATAAATATACATGTCATATGTTAGCATGAAATGCATGGTGGAATTCATTGTATTTAAAAAATTATTATTTTTTATAAGTATGTGAAGTTTTATGTGTCAGCATCAGGGTGTATTGAAAAGGGACAAGAGACAATTTTTGTGGTGAAGAGGAAAGAGAAAGACGTTAGAGAAATTATTTTTGAATATGATGGTTTTAAACGGTAGAAGATGGTGAATTAATTAAAAAAGAACCCGTCCAATTTAATTTTAATTTAAAAAAATAAAGTGTAGAAATTCAAATATTAAAATCCAAATATATAAGAGATAAGATTTCAAAATTTCTAATAAAAAAACTGTCCACATTAATTTAAAATAATTAAATTTTAAAATTGCAACTGCATAAGTATGATGATATAGAATTTAAGAATTTAAGTATGATGATATAGATTTAAATTAATTGCACTGGCGCCTTTTCTTGTTCCACCAAAGGAGGAAACCCTTCTCATTCTACCAAAACTATTTCCAAAAACCTGGATTTGAAGAGTTCGTTCTCTGGATTTGTAATTTAGAGCTTGAGTTTGAAGATTTACCGCTTCATTTCCTGTGATTTCATCACTGTCCATACGAAATTACAATTTCCACCAACAATTGCGCAAATAATGTCAAACTATTTGAGCTTGACTGTTTTAAAAGTGTTGGTGACGAAATAAAAGACGGGTGTGACTATTCATACCCCAAATTTCTCTATACATACCCCAATTATTAAATATATTTAATTTAAAAAAATTATTTAAATTACTAAATATACCCCATTTTTTTTTTTCAATTTTGACCTAGTCTCCATCTCTCTCACGTCCTAACTGCTATATTTATGGAGTTCAATCATCTTTGAAAAGTTCTACGATCAATTCAATCTCATTTTTTATTATTTGTTAGTGACATCAAACTAATCTAAATTATATATTTTCCACGACGATACAGAAAGGTTGGATATTATGGAATTTTTTATGGGGAAAATGGTGATTTTCTGGCGGAAAAAAATAAAGCTCCGTGAGATCTGAAGAGCGTGGAGAAGAAGATATGGAGTTCGTCTAGTGAATTCTTTTAAAATTTTATTCGGTTGCAACAGATAAAATGACGATGCAAAGTTTTAGTTCTCATTTTTTAAAAATGGTGATGCACTATGGATCATTAACATGAATTAAGAGAGAAGAAGAATATGTCAAAAAATATATATATATATTAATAAAAAATGGGGTATGTTTAGTAATTTAAATTAATTTTTTATTTTAAATTAAATATATTAATAATTAGGGTATGAATAGTCGCACCTAATCGAAGAAATTAAAAAAATCTCAAGTTCTGGGGATGTTTGGAGAACAATGTCACTTAACTTAGCGAATGACATGATTAATCAGTCAAGAGACTAGACTGGATATACATACGGAAATAGAATCCGTGTGTAACAATTTGACACAAAAATTATGTATTACACATATAATTATTTGCCAAGAGACTATTTAGCTCTTGGGACAGCCAAATTAATGGGGTTGTGATAGAGTTTGAATTAAGAGTTCAGCATTCTGAGTTTATACCTACATCACTGCCTGATTTGCAGTTGTTAACAAACTAAAATGCAGCTTATTTTGACCTATTTAGTGTTGCTTACATGATTTTTCCTGTTCATATCTGAGTTTGATCATCATGTATGTTCCTTTTCTTCTTTAATAAGGAATTAAAGGCTTGAAGATGGATGATTTAGTCCATGAAGCTGGAGATATAGTGACCGAGTCACCAGTGGAGTCTGATGTGCCTGAGCTTATAGTTCGGCCTTGGATGGCTATACTTGCTAATATTCCAGTTGTGAAAAAGGATGGGAAGAATGTGGGTGACAGTGGGAGAAAACTGAAAGAGGAGTTGATTAGTCAAGGATATACTCCTGTCAAGGTTCATCCTTTGTGGGACTTCCATGGTCACACGGGGTTTGCAATTGTTGAGTTCAACGATGACTGGGTAGGATTCATGAAAGCTTTGGCTTTTGAGAAAAAGTTTGAAGTGGATCACCATGGGAAAGGAGCTTGGTATGGGAGCAGGCATAGAGGAGATAAGTTGTATAGCTGGCTTGCCCATGAAGAAGAGTACAATGGAGGGGGTCTTATTGGCAGATACCTTAAGGTGAATGGAGATCTTAAAATTGTGACTGAAATGCAGAACTTTGACAAAAGGAAAGACTCCCTAGTGCGTAATCTGAATAATGAATTGAGGTCGAAGAAGAGGAAATGTGAAGAGATAACAAAGAACATTAGCAGGACTGAAATGCATACGGAAAATGTTATGGCACAGCTGAAAGAGATGGATCAACGCTACAATGAAGGTAGCTGGGGTTTGCTGAAATGATAATTGCAGTTACTATGTGTAATCTGTTCCAGAAAGAAACAACTAATTCCTGTTCTTTTTTTTTTTTGTTTGGAAAGAGTTATTCTTATAGTCAAGAAGAATAACTCTTTCCTATATATATCATCCTATAGTATGAGTTTGATGTAAATAATAACTCTTTCCTATATATTCCCTCTGGAATCATTATTCAGAGCTTGAGATTGAGGATTTAGCGCCTCAGCTCCTGTGATTTCATCACTATCCATACAGGTATTATAATTTCCAACAACAAGTTAAGATTGTTTGAACATTCAAACACTCGTAAATCGTCTGTCAGATCAGGACGAATCTCTAGTTTAGAGGTACGATCTTTTAATTTTTATAAAAATAAATAAATATTTGTGAAAAATTAATATTTATTCTGGTAGCAACACACATTTTGCTTCGTATTATATAAAAAAATATTTATTTTATAAAAATAAATGAATACATATTAAGAACAACATTACTTTTTGATAGCAACGGATGTAACTTCTAAAGAACAATATTTTGCTTTGTTTTATATGCAGGGGCGGATGATTTTTATCCAGCCAGGGCACAAATTTAAAGATTTTGTGTATTCTCTATACATATCATAAGAATGCTAAAATAATTTTATTATAGATGAATACTTTATTAAAATTTAATTTTAAATGTAATGAATATAATAACATTGAAATTCATCATATTTTAAAGATAAATATGAAATGGACTCAGCATGACTTTTTATAGCCACAGATCTTATGAAACAAAGATTATATAAGGATTTTAAAATAAAAAATAACTTCTAAAATAACTTAGAAGTATTTAGAAACAAAAATTAATACTTTAGAGGACCTTTTACTATATTATATCATTAGAAAACAATTGATAGTTAATATAATTAATAATATATTGTGATTATTGAGTTTGTTATATTCTGAATTGTGAGTAATTTCGTTAACAATATAATTTATAAATAAAAAATTATCTAGAATATATGTTGACTAAATCTTAATTTAAAAAGTTCAACAAACTAAAGTATGTATATGATTATTAACATATTTATTTTTTATAATTAAACACATATTATTTAAAAATATAATAAAAAAAATATTGAGGCAGGATATTTGTCGTGTCTTGCCTCTATGTAAATCCGCCCCTGTTTGTATGAGAACAACATTATTTTTCATTCAAAAAAAAAGTATTCTCATATTAAATAGCAACGGATGTAACTTCTTAGTTTTTAGAAGATACATAATTTTTTTTAATAATATACTTAAAGTAATTGCTTTAGCGCCTTTTCTTGTTTCACCAAAGCCAGATATACTTCTCACTCTATCAAAATTGTTTTAAAAAACCCTGGATTTGAAGAATTCGTCCCCTGAAATCATTATTTAGAGCTTGAGATTGAGGATTTAACGCCTCATTTCTTATGATTTCATTGTTGTAATCGAGAGAAAAGCGTAAAGCGTAAAGTAAATAACACAGAGTTTGGTAACCCAGTTCGTCACAGAGTGACTACGTCTGGGGCGCCCAAGCCAGGATAGTATAAACTATATCTGCCGTAAAGTGTTTACAATGTTGAAGTATATGAAATACAAAGGGAACGATACAATATATAAGAGTACCTAACCCTAACATCTAAGTCTTGTGGGCCTAAAGCCCACTGGACTATAATCTATTATTATGTCCATTATACGATAATATATTATTCCAATATATTATAACACTCCCCCTTGGACATAATAATGACAAGGAAGAATACAAGAGTTACCCAGTGAAGTATTATAAACAATCTTGAGGATCCAATCATTATGATTGTTTAGTATTTGATACTCCCCCTGAAGATAACAACCTTCCAAGTCGACACATCCCGATTCCATGTAAGTACTTTTCAAAAGTCGAAGTAGGAAGGGATTTAGTGAACAAATCAGCTAGATTGTCACTTGAGCATACTTGTTTTATCGTGATCTCACCACTCTTTTGGAGTTCGTGAGGATAAAGAATTTTGGGGAAATATGTTTCGTCAAGTTCCCTTTGACATAGTCATTGCTCATTTGTGCAATACATGCATCATTATCTTCAAAGATAATTGAGGGGCTTAAGTCAACAGAAGGGATACCACATGAATCGTGAATGTGTTTTACAAGGGACTTTAACCAAACACATTCTCGTGCAGTTTCGTATAGAGCTATGATCTCTGAGTGGTTTGACGATGTGGTCACCAAAGTTTGTTTGACAGATCTCCATGAAATGGTTGTACCACCACAGAGGAAAATATAACCCGTTTGCGATTTTGCATTATGGGGATCAGATAGATAACCAGCATCAGCATAACCTATAAGTGTTTTATCTTGGTTTCTTTGATAGAACAGACCAAGATCTTGTGAACCTTGAAGATATCGTAAGATATGTTTCACACCATTCCAATGTCTCCTCGTAGGGAAGGCACTGAACCTTGCAAGTAGATTCACTGCAAAGGCAATATCAGGCCTAGTGCAGTTTGCAAGATAGAGCAGTGCACCAATTGCACTTAGATAAGGAACCTCATGTCCCAATAGCTCTTCGGTATCTTCTTTAGGTCTAAATGGGTCCTTTTCCAAATCAAGGGAAAGGACAGCCATTGGAGTGCTTAGTGGATGAGATTTATCCATATGGAATCTCTCCAACACTTTCTTTAGGTAAGCTGATTGGTGTATCAGTATTCCTTCAGGAAAATGCTCGATCTGCACACCGAGACAGAACTTGGTTTTACCCAAAGTTTTCATTTCAAATTCAGTTTTTAAGATTGAACTTGCTTCTTCAATCTCTTTCCTTGTTCCGATAATGTTTAGATCATTAACATACATCGAGATGATGCAAAAACCATTAAGGGATTTCTTAGTAAAGACACAAAGAAAAGCCTCGTTATTTACGTATTCTTTCTTCAGGAGGAATTCGCTTAGTCGATTATACCACATACGACCTGACTGTTTTAAGCCATATAACGAGCGTTGCAATTTAATGCTGAACATACTACGATGTTCGTTATTCCTCATTTGGGGAATATTTAATCCATCAGGGATTTTCATATAGATATCAGAATCTAATGATCCGTATAAGTATGCGGTAACTATGTCCATTAATTGCATTTAACTGCCAGGGATATATGGCGGAACTTTATAATATTAACAACAGGAGTATTTGTTTGATCACATCAAACTCAATAATGGGTCACTGCGAAAAACCCTTAAGCTGTTAATCTCGCTTTGTATTTCTCAACTTCATTTTGTTTCGTATTAATACCCATTTATATTCTTCAAGGATAAAATATTTAGGGGGTATGTACGAAAGAACAAAACAGTTTATTTTGCGAGTCTAGCTCTTCCATATTTGCTTCTTTCTATTGCATCTAATCAAAGTGCTTCGAGCACTGAATTTAGATACTGGTACCAGATTTTAGAAAGAGCAACTATGGGTACGAATATGTTATCGACAACAGTGATATGTTTGTCTCCTGTGTTTATTTATTTTAAGATTTATGTAAACCCGATCTTTATCATTTCCCAAAGGTATGTATTGATCTGGGTGTTCCACAATTCTAGTATTTTGATTGCTATGTGCACGTGCTTTTCACTAGGATTTCTCGTCTTTAGGACGAATCTCTTCAAGAGATTTAAGGGGTGACATAGTGTGTTTGCTAGCTTTACACTTACGCGAACTTGGTTCGCTTATGTTAATGATTCCTTTACGCTTTTGACGCATGGGGGGATTAACATTTGTCTTCAAAGGGAGTTGTACCCTTTGAGGCGCATTTACCGCAGGTATATGCGACTTAGTCACGCTTTTATGATCAGTGAATGCATCTGACAGATTATTTGCTAAGTATTGCAAATTTATTATCTTTTGAACTTAAAGTTCAGTTTGATTTGTGCGTGGGTCTAAGAACTGAAGATCTTTTGTGTTCCGTGTAATTTCACGGCATTTATTTATTGTGGTATTTTTCTCTCCCCTAATGCCGGAAATAGATCTTCATCAAATGTGCAGTCAGCAAAACTGGCTGTAAACTGATCCCCAGTTAAAGGCTCGAGGTATTTAAGTATGGTTGGAGATACATAACCGATGTAAATACCGAGTTTCCTTTGTGGGCCCATAGAGGTTCGCTTAGAAGGTGGTATTGGAACATACACTGCACAATCGAATGTACGCAGATGGGAAATGTTAGGTTCATTTCCACGCACGAGTTGAATAGGGGAATATTCATGATATGCAGTTGGTCGGAATTGGATTAGTGATGATGCATGTAGAATAGCATGCCCCCAACATGAAACAGGTAAGTTCGTTTTTTGTAGTAGCGGTCTAGCGATTAATTTAAGACGTTTAATTAATGATTCAGCTAGATCATTATGAGTATGAACATGAGGGACCGAATGCTCCACTTTGATTCCCAGTGCCATGTAAAAATCATCGAATGTCTTAGAGGTGAATTCACTGGCATTATCCATACGAATGGATTTAATAGGATGATCTGGGAATTGAGATCTCAACAGAATAATCTGTGCAATAAGCTTTACAAAAGCAGTATTGCGAGTGGATAACATGGTGACATAAGTCCACCGAGTGGATGCATCTATTAGTTCCATAAAGTACTGAAATGGTCCGGATGCAGGGTGTATCGGTCCACAAGTATCTCCTTGAATCCGCTCAAAGAATTTAGGAGATTCAGTTCTTACTTTACTACTAGAAGGACGAATTATAAGTTTACCCATTGTGCAAGCATCACATATGTATTCATTAACAGAAGGGATTCTGTTGTGTGTTATGTTATGGCCAGATGAATTACATAGAATCCGACGCATCATGGTTTGTCCTGGATGTTTTAACCGCTCATGCCATAGTTTGAAAGAATTTGGATCATTAAATTTTAGATTAATAGCTATATGGAGATTTGAGGGTCTGATGTATGTGTAATACAAGTCAGACGAGAAAGATGGAAGTTTTTTGATGATGTGCTTACGACAATTTAAATAGTGAGTCATTAATAGATATTCACTATTGTCCTCAGTATTCGTCTCAATATGATAGTCATTCTGTCGAATGTCTTTAAAACTGAGGAGGGTACACTTTGATTGTGGAAACAATAAAGTATTTTCGATTTATTAATTCGGTACCCATAGGTAGAATGATCGAGGCTTTTCCGGAGCCAACGATTTGTATGTCGTCATCGGAAATTGTAGTGACACTTCCTTTCTTTTCAGTTAATGTTTGGAAAAATTATCTATCTTTCAAGATAGTATGCGTAGTAGCACTATCTACTAAGCACAACACATTAATCTCCATAAGCACACGATTGTACGTTTAGATATGAGGAATGCTAAGGAGAGCCAAGATTACAGACGCTGATTGATCAGCCGCACAAGGGATCACTTAGGTCCTACTTTATCAAAAACGTATTTAAATTTTTATAGACAATAGTCATATGTTCACCCAAGAGGTCATCCTTGTCTATGAGTTATGACAAAGCCTACTTTGGGAAGGTCGGTGTGGTGTGATTCACCGTGAGGAGCCTTCCCCTTTTGTCTTTTAGCATACGTTGATACGCCTCCACCAAATGTTTTGGTGTACGACACGAGCGAGACCAATGGTCGTCGCATCCACACTTGTGACAGACTTTGTTTGTTCTATGCACGTGAGCTCGATGGTTGATTTTGAGGTGCATTCTTTTCAGTTGCACTATGTTGTGCATTGTTGCGACCTCGACCTCTTCCCCTACCACGGTCTCGACCTCAGGTCGATCCGCATCCCCCACTCGCCTCATTTCCTTTTCCATGTTTACGGCCTCTAGAGTTCCTCCGAGTAGCATGTGTCTCAGGCACAACTTGTGAGCCAACCGATCTAGTATTGTGATTTTTCATCAACAATTGGTTGTGCTTTTCTACAACTAAAAGTGCAGAAATGAGCTCAGGAGTGTGATTGATACTCTTTGGCCCTGTACTGCAACTGGAGTACAAGATTACTAGCGTGGAAAGTGGAAATAGTTTTTTCAATTAACTGATCATCAGTTATTGTTTCTTTACACAGCTTGAGCTGAGAAACTATGTGATGTAGGGCGGAGTTGTACTTCGTCACAGACTTGAAGTCTTGGAAACGAATTTTTATCCATTCATGTCTGGCTTCGGGGAGGATCACATCTTGTTGTTGTTGGAATCGATCCTGGAGGGATTTCCACAATGTCGATGGATCTTTTTCAGTGAGGTATTCGTTCTTAAGATCTTTGTAAAGATGATGTCTTAAGAAAATTAGAGCTTGTGCCCTTTTGGGCAAGAGTGGATTTCCACCCTTGTGTGGTGGTGTCGGATAAGGTCCTTAGAGGCTAAGTGGATTTCAACGTTAAGAGTCCATGTCAAGAAGTTATGGCAATCAAGTGTCAATTTATCGAATTCACGATTAGTGATATTTGACATGTTTTTACAACAAAAATTAATAAATGAAATTTTATTAAAAATTATTTGTTTGTAGCATTAAATAATTAAGGCTCAATCAATAAAAAAAATTGCTAAGACAAAAATTAATTAATTGTAGGGGGTATTAATATTTTTGGGTGTATGACTTTTATGAGATATTTATTAATGGGACTTTGGGCCCAAAAATAATTATTGGATAAGGCCTTAAAAAATAATTATTGGATAAGGCCTTAAAAAATAATTGATGATTTGCACTTCATAATACCATTATGAATTTTATTAATGGGACTTCGGACCCAAAAATAATTATTAGGATCTAAATTAATTAAGATCAACTAAATAAAATAATTCCCAAATCAATTAAAAAAAATGGTCCAAGTAATTTTTTTTTTTATTAATAAGAGGGCTCGGCCCAGTTTATAAGCAAGCCCAAAACACATAATGGCCGAATACTAAGGCAAAAAGGCAAACTGGCCTATTTTATTATGAAGGGCCAAAATGTTTTTTTTTTACTGTTAATAAAAGAATAGCCATCGAATTGGCTTTAAACCCCCAGGCCAAAATTCCCTGTTTTTTTTTTATTAAAAGAACTTAACCGGTGGCCCAATTAATTAAAAAAAAAAAAGAGCCCAACACCAAATGGCCCAATACCCCCTTTCAGAATAGGGTTTTACAGAAAAACAGATTGTTTTCAGTCTCCAGATTTAATGGGTCAATGGTTACCAGGCGAGATTTCCGCCGTTCGTTACGCGAGGAGGGGGCGTCGTGGCCGGTCAGGGAGCGCCGGTGCACCGGTTATCCCGCAGTGCCGGCTTCGTCGCGGACCAGAGGGCGTCGTCGCGGCCTAGTCAGGCGGTCAGCCGCCGTCGCGCCAGAGGGGCGCCGCCGTTCGATGAGTGTCGCGACGTCGCACACCAAGCCGCCGTCGCGGTAACAAAAGCGCCGCAGTGAGCAGCGGGCACCGCCGCGAGCAGTGGCGGGTGCAACTCGGGTATCGTCGCCGTCGGCGTAGCGCGAGGCCGTCGCGTCGCGTCGTGGGTCCACTTCAGGGGACGTCACGGTAAGTTACGAATTAGGGAATTTCCGATTTGGGGTTTTTATTTCGAAAAACACTGATTTGGGTTTCTGCAAAAACTGGGTTTGCCTTCGTAAAGTCAAAATTGCAGAATTGTTTCGCCAAAATAAAGTGTTTGGGATTTTGATTTCTGAGACGATTTTGATATCTGGGTTTGGGGTTCGATCGAGTTTGGTATCATTGTTTTGTTATGCAGTGTTATAAACAACCAAAACATGTATCAACAGTATGCAGATAAGCGAATAACAAAACCATGGCATACATGAATCCAGCATATTATCAAGGGATATATGGGCAGAATCAAATTACATATTCATGAATTACATATGATTCATATTTACACAGGATATATCATGTATCAGAAAATATGCTTACTAGTTACTAATGATTCCAGAACATATATTTTAGATATTTTTCAGATTTATAATTAAAAGAAAAATATAATACAAATGCTCAGTCCAGCATAATTATCATATGAAAGAAACATGTCATAAAGCATACGATTTGCAGGGTATAAAACATACATATGATTAATGACAGCATAAGCGTATTCACATATATTCTGATAATTAACGACATATACCCTAAGCATGGATTTCTATTTCAGAAAATACAGAAAATAAAAACTTACAGATTGTTGCTTAATTTTCAAATTAAAAACTGAGGGTGAGTTTTGAATCCGATCCGAAAAACTGTTGGAACAATTCTCTCGTAAATTATTAATGCTCGTAGAGACTCGTGCTGATAACGTGTTGTAATCGAGAGAAAAGCGTAAAGCGTAAAGTAAATAACATAGAGTGACTACGTCTGGGGGCGCCCAAGTCAGGAGAGTATAAACTATATCGCCCAAGTCAGGAGAGTATAAACTATATCAGCCGTAAAGTGTTTACAATATTGAAGTATATGAAATATAAAGGGAACGATACAATATTATTCCAATATATTATAACATTCATAACTACCTATACAGATACTACAATTTTCACGGGCAAATTTAGATCATTTGAGCAAGCCCTCGTAAATTGTCTGTCGGATCATGAAGAATCTCCTATTTTGAAGTACGATCGTTTAATTTTTATAAAAACAAATAATCATTTTAAAAAACTATATTTATTCTGGTAGTAACATACATATATATTCATATTATATAAAAAATAATAAATACATGTGAAGAACAACATTATTTTTAAATAGTTCTTCTAAAGAACATTATTTTGCTGCGTATTATATAAGAACAACATTATTTTTTATTCAAAGGTCTAACTTTTTAATTTTTAGTATATACATAAAATGTTTTTTAATAATATTCATAAATTAATTGCATTGGCGCCTTTTCTTGTTCCACCAAAGCAGGAATCCCCTCACTCTACCAAAACTGTTTCCAAAAATCCCGGATTTGAAGAATCGCGTCTTTTGGAATCTTTATTGAGAGCTTGAGTTTGAGGATTGCCCATACAAATATTACGATTTCCACCAACAAGTTCAGATTCGTTAGAACGTTTAAACCCTAGTAATCTCCGGTTTTGAGGTACGTATTTTTAATTTCTCATCTGCGGCGTTTATGGAAAATGTTGATTGTACATATTATCTTTCATTAGCGTATGAATGATAAAGGATAGTGGTGTATTTATTGTAGCGGATTTGCGCGTTTTCTGATATGGAAGTAATAATTTAATGTGCGTTGTCTCTGTTTTTGTTCTCGCGCAAATAATGTCAAACTATTTGAGCTCCATGTTTCAAAGGTGCTGGTGACGAAATAAAAGACCTAAAATCGAAGAAATTAAAAAAATCTCGAGTTCTGGGGATGTTTGGAGAACAATGTCACTTAACTTAGCGAATGACATGATTAATCAGTATACCTCTTGGGACAGCCAAATTAATGGGTTCCGATGGAGTTTGAACTAAGATTTCAGCGTTCAGTTTATTGTTCAATACCTACATCACTGCCTGATTTGCAGTTGTGAACAAACTAAAATGCAGCTTAATTTTGACGTATTTAGTGTTGCTTATATGATTTTTCCTGTTCATATTTGAGTTTGATCATCATGCCTGCTCCTTTTCTTCATTAATAAGGAATTAAAGGGTTGAAGATGGATGATTTAGTCCATGAAGCTGGAGAAATAGTGACCGAGTCACCACTGGAGTCTGATGTGCCTGAGCTTATAGTTCGGCCTTGGATGGCTATACTTGCTAATATTCCAGTTGTGAAAAAGGATGGGAAGAATGTGGGTGACAGTGGGAGAAAACTGAAAGAGGAGTTGATTAGTCAAGGATATACTCCTGTCAAGGTTCATCCTTTGTGGGACTTCCATGGTCACACGGGGTTTGCAATTGCTGAGTTCAACGATGACTGGGTGGGATTCATGAAAGCTCTGGCTTTCGAGAAAAAGTTTGAAGTGGATCACCATGGGAAAGGAGCTTGGTATGGGAGCAGCCATAGAGGAGATAAGCTGTATAGCTGGCTTGCCCGTGAAGAAGAGTACAATGGAGGGGGTCCTATTGGCAGATACCTTAAGGCGAATGGAGATCTTAAAACTGTGACTGAAATGCAGAACTTTGACAAAAGGAAAGACTCCAGTCTAGTGCGTAATCTGAATGATCAATTGAAGTCGGAGAAGAGGAAATGTGAAGAGATAACAAAGAACATTAGCAGACTGAAATGGATACGGAAAATCTTATGGCGCAACTGAAAGAGATGGATCAACGCTACAATGAAGGTAGTTTAAACCCCAGCTGTTGCTGAAATGATAATTACAGTTACTAGGTGTAATCTGTTCCAGAATGAAACAACTAATTCCTGTTGTTGTTTTTTTTTCTTGGAAAGAGTTGAAGAAAATGCAGGATAATGCATCTTATCAGCTCCGGAAATTTTCTGAGGAGCATGAGAGAAGTAATGCAGAACTGGATGCTCGCAGAAATGAATTAATGTTAAGGGAGAACGAATTGAAACGAATTCAAGCTCTGAACGAAAGTGAAAAGAATAACCTTGATAACCTTAAAAAAAGGGTACTTTTGTTTTTTTACTGAGTTACTTATATTCCTCAGACAACTACTGGCAAACTCTCTTCAACATATTAGGAAAATATAATGTTACTGATGTTTTCTCTATGTTCCTTTTCCTTGTCTGAAAAAAAAAATAACTGTAAAAAGTTAAACTGAAACAGTGACTTTCTGCAGAATGAGATGGCAATCTTGGAACAGAAGAAGGCGGATGAAAACATGCTGAGACTTGCAGATGAACATAAGGTCCAATATTCATGTCTTCTCTCTTGATACTTGCATAAGTTCCTGGCGCTTAGTGTCTTTGATATATTTTCATCAACTTTTGATTACAGAGAGTAAAGGAACTCCAACACAAAAAGATAATAGAACTTGAGGCACAACGAGATCAGAAGCAAGTGTTGGAGTTGCAGGTTGTGCACATGAGGGGAGCTGTGAAGGTGATGAAGCACATGACGGATGAAGATATAGAAAATGAGAAGATGTTGGAGTCAATTAAAGAGGAGCTCAAGGAGAAAGAGGAAGAACTTGAAGGCGTGGAGTCGCTAAATCAAAACCTTATTATCAAGGAGAGAATGACCAATGATGAGGTGCAAGATGCTCGCAAGCAGCTGTTTACTGTGAGTTTTTTCACTTCTCTTCTCTTTTATTCTTTTGCAATTTCCTATTTGTTATAGTTGTTTTCTTCTTGTTCTGGCACCAAGTGTTCCTTTCCTCACTAATTTGAAATTCCCCCAGCTGAACAGAATTGGGATTTTGTGGTTATCTTGCTGTGTTCTCTGTAGCATTGGGAGTGTATGAGGAGTATCCTATTAAGTGTGGGGCTTCAGGCTTCACTAATTATAGGCAAACATGATGTTAGAGTAATACAAGCCAATAAAGCCATTACACAAGCATGCATGTCATGCCAAATAAGCTTGGGCAACAGATGGTTCAACTTGATCTTCCCCTCATTCCATTCCTTATTTTAAAAAAATCCCTGCAGAAGCTCTTTGATTTATTTATTTCAATTTAGTATCATTGTATCAACGAAGAACTTCAATCTAAGTGTAGAGCTTAACTTAAATCATGCCTACGCCGGCCTCACAGTTCAGAATTGTGCAGAAAAACTAGTCATGACATAACCATAATATTGCAGTTAAATTGATTATAATTTGAGTCTCTTGTTTTCTATAATTCTTGCTGCTTTTGACACTCCCTTTTTTCTTTCTTCCAAACACTAAAAGAAAAAAGGCTTGGAAAAAGGTAGCAAGAATTACTTAGCCAAAATATCACCATTTTAACTTAGTGGTTGCCGTTTTGTTATACTTGGTATAATAAATTTCATGTCTGGTTGCCATTTTGTTCCTGCATAGGTTTTCAAAGATAGTCTTGCCCACATTTGCGTCAAGAGAATGGGAAAACTTGACAGAAAGCCATTTGAGGAGGCTGCAATGAAAAGTTTCGGTGGTAAAGACTGGTTAAAAAAAGGAAAGAAACTTTATTTTTTATGGGAAGATCACATCAGGGATTCAAGTTGGCATCCATATAAGGTGGTCATGGAAGGAGAAACACATAAGGTATGCCTTCTAAGAATGATGCTTCACTGGTTCATTTATGTATATATTCATACACAATATATACATACATATATGTGTGTGATATATGTGCTTATGTATATAAACATATTCCTCTCCTAGGAAGTACTTGATGAAGATGATGAAAAGCTAAAGCAAGTGAGAGTTGAGTTGGGTGAGGAAGTATACGAGGCTGTGACAAAGGCTCTGAACGAGTTAAATGAGTACAACCCCAGTGGTAGGTATCCAGTGCCCGAGTTGTGGAATTCCCATGAGAACAGAAAGAGCTCTCTAAAAGAGGGCATAGCCCTTTTGTTAGAGCAGTGGAAGGACCTCAGATCAAAGCGGCGGAGGATGTGAAGGTCAGTGTACAATGCTGACTAACGTATTTTGGTACTACATGTTCATATGTGTAAATGTTATTTGTCTCTGACAAATCTTACTCTTAATTATTGATGATTAATAGTATTCCATATTCATGAAACCTTGTTTATATTTTACTCGTGTCATATCTTTAGACGAGTAGTGCTAAAATAGAAAGCTAAGAGATGTCTGAAGATTTATTTCGAGTGCCTGAGCTATGCCTGCTTTTTGTGACTACACAGACGTAGCAATTGAGGATCGATTTCATTTTGTTGTATTGACGTGCTATTTGCCTACTTAAGTTTTATCTCATTTGAAGTTTGGGCTGTCATCATCCATTATTACTGTATCTTGAATGAATGCCATAGTGAGCCATTAGATTCAATATGTTGTAACATCAGCTAGTGTATCCTTTTTATTATACTTTGGGGTAACAAAAAGAGGATAGTAAGTTCTCTAGCTAGTAATTTAAAGATTGCAAATTAAAATTTTGTAAAATGAGGCCAAATTTGACGTGAATCAATTCAAATTGGGTCGAATTTAAGGCTCTCTTTATCGTGGCCTTCCTCATTAGGTCACTAAAGAAAACAAAATAAAAATAATAATAAAGAATTTGAAAGTCAATCCAACCCAAGGCTGCTGTCAAGCCAAGGTTGAGGAGGATAAAAATGTGGCATGTGTCATTCAATTATTGGTTACTGTATTTTTTTAAAATATTAGATTTTAATATGCAAATTGTGGCAACATCATGTCAAAGTGTCACACAAAACTAGAGTCACGTTTCAATTAAAATTAGTGTCACGTTTCATTTCACGTTCTCAGTCAAATCTAAAGTCATATTTCAGTTATATTAATTTTCCTGCTTCAATAGTCTCATATTTCAATAAAGACAGTGTCACGTTTCATCCTTGTATCTTGTTATACGGTACATAAGAGACTGACTAGGGGTCCTACTAGAAAAGTGTGTTGAAGATGGATGGAATATACCTCAGATGTGGCAAACTATGTACAAGAGAAGAGACCATTGTACGTGCTAGCCTCTCACAAAGCTATGAAACTATGGATGACTTGAACATAAAAGAAACAAAGGATACAAAGATACAATCTATAGCGCGCTTGACATGAATTTAAAATAAGAATAATAATTAATATCATTAAGGAGTTAATCACTATAGGATCAATGATTATTTTATCATATTCCTATAATTTCATTCATGTGTAATAAATAACATCAAACACTATTAATGAGAATAAATCATCATTCATTCTCATTTGCCACCTCCACCTTTATTACTTCTAACTAAACGGACCCTAAATTCACCTCATGCGTGTAGCTTCTGCTTTTTCGGTCCTCAACTACTCTCCACTCTTTCATTTTGCAACTTACAGCACATGGAAATCTACAAAGTTAGTTGATAAAGAAATAACAAATGTGATTACTGATGTGGTTACATTAGTAATCACATTCATGTTATGTATTGATATTGCTCTCACTCTTATTATTACGTTGGTTGTCTTATTTCTTGTGATTTGATATTACAAGAATTTAGTTTAGATTAATATGTTGGAAAAGAAAAATAGTTAGGCCTTGTTTGGTAGATGAGATAGGAAAAAGACCAAGATATGCCCGTGGAAACTATTTCATGGTTTCGTCCAGAAAACAAACGTTTCTGATGTTTGGTAAGTCTGATAGTAAAACATTTCTGATGTTTGGTAGGTCAAACTAAATCAAACACAACATTAATAGAAAGATTCTACTATAATAACCAACAACTCGGCCAAAAACCCGGCCAACCATAAGCTAAATTTGAAAAATACAGCAACTCAACTCTAATCAATACCAGAAAATTTGAAAAATACAGTAACTCAAATGGAAATTTTTCTGCAGATTCTCTATTTACAAATATATTCTCCCTTTCTCTCTCTTCTTCCTCTATCAATCTTTGTGAGAATTTAGTACCAGATATGATTCCGGTGAGAATTTAGTACCCAATCATCGATTTCTTCTTTTGCAAATTTCGGCGAGATGATTCCGAACAATTTCAATACGTCCCCTGCTCAATTTCAATCTACCAGCATTCGCCGCTGATCAAAGTCCTGTTCGCCGCACTGGAATCGACCACCATTTCAGTCAATGTCGTTCGATGTTTCCATATGCAAGCCTGCAGCCGCCTCAATTTCGCACGAAGCCTGCAACCGTCGCCTCTAAAGCCGGAACTGTCATCTGCAATTTCTCAACAATTTCAGCAAGCACACCAACACTGTCCGTCGCTCAAATCTGATTTCGAAGCCGTCAGATTGAAGACACCGGCCGCCGTCGCGACCTGAAGTTCGGAGACATCAGATCCGGCAGCGTGCGCCGCTGTATGTGCTCCGGTGTGATGCGCTGTGTGAATCCGACGAGAAGTAGTGGTGAGAGCATTGGATGGAGATAGTCATGAAAATGTATCGGTGGTGGTGAGGTGTGATTTCTTTTCAGAGCGTTGTGAACAAATTGTACAAAATTGTAGGAATTGAGAGATGACCGTGAAAAGGGTCGGGCAGATCAGAAATGTTTTCATGCGTTCGGTATGCAAGAAACTATTTCTTTCAGAGGTTTTTCTGACCTACCAAACGAGACCTTAGGATAATTTTTGCAACCATGACAACACAACAATATGTTATATCACTCCTTCATCCAACTCAAATTTTTATTTTTATTTTACAAATGCCCGGAGGAGAGAGGATTGTTACCAAATTTATTTATAAATAAGTTCAAAAAAATAATCGTATTTATAGACAAAAGGTCACTTACATATTGGTTTAAAAAAATCGTTATATTTATAAATTGATTCAAAAAATTTGCACGGTAGTGCGTTCTTTTTTTTTTTCCACGGAAGCAATTTTTTTTTTTGCACGGGACCAATATGTAATCTTTGTCAATTTATTGAACCATTTTTTATTTTTTCATAAATAAATCCAAAATAATATTAAATCAAGATAAAAATCTTAATATTATATAAAGACGAAGTTGTGAATTCAACCAGAATGCTCGATTTCGAATTTCCTCAATTCTCATTGACTCTGGTATTAAAAATTAATCTCGACCTTATAATTTAAATATTTTAATCTTGACCGTACATTTAAATACTTTATAAATATATATATATATATATCTTATATAAATCTTATAAATATATTCATAATATCAAATCCTATATCTAATTTTTAATCTCAACCGTTCATCTTAATTTTTCTACTTTTATAAATTTCAACTTCATAAACATTATTATTCTCTTATTTTAACCTTATTTCTTCGTGTGTTTCTTGCTTCTTCTTATTTATCTTCTAATGTTATTATTTATCGTATTCTAATATTTTTTTTTTTGCAGGTTCATATTTCACATCTAATAATCTGGTGAAATAATATTCCCTTTCTAAAGCCACACAACTTCCATCGTTTTCTTTTGGAGATAATGTTTAATAGCTACAATTGCAGACCTATTTGATATAAATTTTTTATGTTCGAATTGTTTATTTATCATTTTATGATCGATCTTTTTTTTCAGCTTCATGTTTTACATATAATAATTTGGTGAAATAATTTTTTTTTTCTATTGCTATACAATTTTTGTGGTTTTGTTTTGGAGGTAATGTTTAATTGCTACAATGACATATCTATTGATTTAAAATTTTAATGTTTGAATTGTTTATTTTTTTTTTTTAATATTTTTTTCATGTTTTGAATATTTTGATGTTGTTTATTTATTTTTTATATTCAATATTAATTACAGATTCGCATTATGATCATTGTGTATGTGTCATACATATCGTAAATTATTTATAATTCTAGAAAAGAAGATATTTTAGAGCATAATTATTTGTATGCCCTGTGCATGTGTACGTATTTTTTAATTACATAATTTATTTACTGCAATATTATGTATGTGTTGTGCATGTATAAATCATTTCATACACGTACATATTAGATTCAAGAAATTACACACTCACACACACACACACACACACACATATATATATATATATATATATATATATATATATTATAAATCATTAATATATGTACATGTAAATTAAAGAAATTGTAACAAAAATTAATCTTATAAAATATGATGTTCTTGATTATTTTAGTAATTAATATATTTTTTGATATGTTCTTGATTTTCTTTCAACATACATATATAGTAATAAAATTTTATATTATAAAATATTATATTCTTGATTATTTTTAATAATATGCTTTGATATGTTCTTAATTTTCTTTTAACATACTTATATGATAATTAATATTAATTTCAGTGTAATATTAATTTTTATAAATAAATTATCAACAAAAATAGAATTTACATAATATAATCTACATTAAATATATATTTTTATTAATCCCGCGTAATACGCGGATTTACGTACTAGTATATAATATAACCCTTATAATCTACCAAGGACCCCAAAAGTAGAATATACATTAATTGTCTTAACCAGCTAAATTCAAGTTGTCTATTTATTTATGTCTGGTCAAACATATACAACTAATTGTGATAAGAACTCCTTTTCTTTACAATTTATTTGGCTATTGGTGCGTCGGACGCGTAACTGCTGATTATGAGTTATGACTACTTGTTAAAGTGGACTACCATGTTTCAATTTTTTTGAATTTATATATATTTAATTTTATATATATGCACAAGTGTACAATTTAAATATATTTTTTAAAAGTTATATTATTTATTATTAAAAAGTCACACATATTATTATTAAAAAATGAATTTTTAAAAATATTTTTTTTAATAATAATATATGTGATTTTTCAGTAATATTTTGTGTAATTTTTTTAAATGCACTTGAATTGTACGATTTACATGATGCAGAAGAGACTGACTCATATTCGTATAGTGTTAAAAATAATTAATTATTGACAAGAATTTGGGTGACTCTTGGCTCATAATAGGAAACTGACCAAATTAAAAAAAACACAATAGAATTATAATAAATATGACAATATTTTTTGAAAAAAAAAAGTCACTTTTAACAAAATATATGGGTCTCATATATAGTATCTCTGGCAAGACTTCCTCTCAATTGTTTAAAATATATTGGATCAATTTCTAACAAGACGAAGTCGTCTCCATGTTGACACATTCCAATTTGTGCTCATATTTGATAAAATATTTTCACGTCCATTTCACCCTTTCGTAGTGCTATTATAAATGCACATTAATCGTACGACGTCAAATGAAGTACACATGAGAGATTTTAGAAAAGAAAAAAGAATATAGAAATTAAATATGTCGAGGCTCATTCACAAGATAGAGGAAAAAATCAAGCACAAGAAGGAGGATGACAAAGAGAAAGATGAGAAGCATGATGATCAAATTGAGCAGCCAGGGCGTCGTGAGCAGATGAAGGAGTTGATGCACAAAATAAAGAAGAAGGTACGTCGTCCACGCGCCAAAAAACGAAAAGGAAGTCGTGCGGGGGCAGGAGGAGGGGTATACGAGGAAGGTGAAGGTGAAGGTGAAGGCGAAGAAGAAGAAAGTGAGAGTGAGAGTGAGAGTGAAGAAGAGGAGGAGGAAGAGGAAGAGGAAGTGGAAGAAGAAAGTGAGAGTGAGAGTGAAGAGGAGGAGGAGGAAGAGGAAGAGGAAGAGGAAGAGGAAGAGGAAGTGGAAGTGGAAGTGGAAGAAGGTGAGGGTGAGGGCAAAAACATCCTTATTCAAATATTTGAGAGTTTGGGGGAGTTAGAGTTTTGAATTTTTTGTTAACAATAAGCTTGAGTCGATATTGTAGGATAATGGTTTGATTGTGGATATTATTTATTGTAATTTGTTTTGATCATCAATTAGTTACATGTGATGTCAGTTCCCTTTATATTTAGGGTGTGTCTAGTTTGATGGATGAAACAATATATTCTGTTAAAATAAAGATTTTAAGTTCAATTTTTTTTTTCTCTCCACTCAGATCAACCCGGCTGCGAGACTTTTCATATTTAAAGTAATTTGTGTATCTACCCCAATGATACTATTGTTTAGTACCATTATGAAAGAAGATTCGGGTAATATATGCACTTCCTTGGGAATGAAAAAAAAAACGATCTACCTTCATTTGGTATTTTGAACTAAATTCCTTGCCTCCTCGATACTCAATCAACTCCCCTTTTGTGACGATTGAATGCATTTCTAGAGTCCCATATTTAGTGCATATTTTGACGGAATAAATTGTTTTATCCATTAAACCAAACATACTCTTAGTGGACCAAAGCTACATTCTTATATACATGTATTTATATATTTGCTTGAATTGTTGCAATTATTCACCACAATAAAAATAACAATTTAGCGATCACCTTTTGATTTCAGAACAGACCGATTAGCAACTGTCTGCATCTAACAAACTATCAATACTTTTGAAGATTGTTTAAATTTCTATTGGAAATTCAATCAATATAAATATAAATATCAATCATATAATTTATTTATAAAACCAAAAATATTCATAATTCTCTCATTACCATTATTAAGATTTATGTATTCCTTTTATATATAAAATTAATTAATTTATTTTTGAGTTAAGGAATGACAATGGGACAGATATGGAACAAGTTTGACCCATCTCAGGATACGTCATGCCAAAAAAATTTCTAGACCCGATATTCACTTCGTCTATTTTTATTTTTTAATGAATTATATTACAACATATCAAATCTTACCAAAATATATTACATGAGTAGAATTGCAGAATGGTTGAAAAATAGCGGCGGGACATTTTTGTTGTTTGTGGAAATGAGTAACTATACTATGTACGGTTTGCATGATATGTATTTGAATTTTGAAAAAAAAATCCTTCAATTAGCAATTGGTAATATTTCAAATATTAATTAGTAATTTCCTAGAAGTAAGTAATAATTTAAAATTTAATATAAATAGTTTTTTGCACTTTTGGTCCCACATGACATGTACTATTTTAGAATTAGTCTCATATATTTCATTATCGATCCAATACGATTTTTTTCTTGTCTTGTAGTCCAAAACGTTGCACTTGTAATCCCGAACGTTACAAAATTTACATATTTGGTCCCAAACATTGACGACTCCGTTAAATGCAAGGTTTGCAGCGTTAGTCTCATAAGATTTACTCTTACTTAATTGTGTTTAACCCATTAATCTGTATTTTCAGATTTAGTCCCATTGAATTTTTAATTGCATAATTAAAAAATTCATTAATTTAAAAAAAATTAAATTATTTGAATTATAAATTAAACTTTAAAATATATTAAACTTTAAATATCAATAGAAAAACAGAAATCTGAAAAATAATCATAATAAATAATTTTAAAATAAAATGAATCTTCAAAATAATTAAATTAAGTAGTATTTAAATAAAATCATTTAAACCTAACTAAAATCTAAAAAATTCAATAAATCAAGTAAAAAAAAAGTTAAAGTTTAAAAAATTTAATATATATATATATATATATATATATATACAAATACTACAAAATCTTCAAAAAAACATTAAATTTTAAAAAAATCTTTAAATAATAGGCCAAAGTTTAATAAAATCAATTTTTTAAAATCAACTAGAGTTCATAAAAAATTAAATTAAAAAATAATTATATTTTAATTATTATTTATCTTGAATTAAAATTGGAAATTTTTAAAATTAATTTCTTAGTTTTAACTATTTTTTAAGATTTAGTTGAATTTTTTAACTATTTATTAAAGATTTAATTTTATTAGAGTTGGCAATTGCTTGACCTATCTGATATTTGGGCAGGATTGGGCTCAATTTTTATAGGTCCGATTAGAAAATGGTCCGACCCATGAATATGCCTTGGTCGATGAGCCCGTTTACATGTAAAAATTGTTAACTTTTGCCCAGCTCGGGCTACCTGACATTTAGGATGGGCAGGACTACATTTTTATAGGCCCGATTAGTAAATGACCCGGCCCGGCCCGTGAATATGCTTTGGCCCGATGAGCCGTGCTAGCCCGTTTGCCACCTCTAAATTTTATTATTTGAAGATTTAGTTGATTTATTTTAATATATTTTAGATTTTATTCAATAATTATATCCTATATGACTTATTGTACAATTAAAAAAATCAATGAGACTAAATCTAAAAATAAAGATTAATGGGTTAAACACAATTAAGTAAGAGTAAATCTTATGGGACTAACGTTGCAAATTTAACGGAGCCGTCAATATTTGGGACCAAATATGTAAATTTTGTAACGTTTGAGACTACAAGCGCAATATTTGGGACTACAAGTGCAAGAAAAAAAGTCGTATGAGACCAATAATGAAATATATATGACTAATTTTAAAATAATACATGTCTTGTGGGACCAAAAATGCAAAAAACTCAAAATATAAATACAATTTTGTTGATGTGAGTGTTGAGACCAATGCTATCACATCTGGAATCACACCCATCCTCCAGGATATTTGTTCTAACGACTAATTTTTTTGTGTTGTTCAAATTGTCTTTGCTATCATTTCAGGTCAACATCCTTCAGGAAACATGTTCCAGTGATTAACTACTTAGTGTTGCCTTAATGGTTGTCCTTGGTGCTGTCCCTGGTCAACGGCGGTTATTCCCATGATCCAGAATATTCTTGATACACCTGGAAGGATCTAGAACGTAGTGGAAGGACCTGGAATCAAAAGAACCGAGAGTTAAAGAAAGGAAGTTACATGGAAGTTACCTCAACTCCTACAAAAGTGGATCTCAACTTCTCTCCATGATTTCCACTTCATTGATGGACGGGTCATCATTCCAACTCTATAAATAGATGAGGAATACGTCCAGAAACTCTGAGAGAGACTCCACACTACATATAGAAGCAACGCGCATTTATCGGAACCTATTTTATGGTTTCTGTGTAGTGGTTTCACATGTGTTGTTACACTCTGTACAACACTTGTGTATATTATTATCCCATACGTTTTGATGAGCTATTCACGGAGTGTGGAAGCTTGTGCTTGAAGTAGGCTTAGACTTAACAATCTAGGTTTGCCATTTGGGAACTTATTTGGATATTTTATCCGATTTTATGTTTGAGATTTGGAAGGAATGTTTCCAAGTCTCGAATTTGTTTTTGTAATCACTTTTTCCAAGTTAGTGATATTTCAGCCTTGAGGCCGCCACAAACTAATTTTAGTTTGTGGAAAGATTGAGTTTCCTTGTGTTCAAAGTCTTCCGCTGTTTACTTATTTTCTCTACATTATTCTGAACACACTAAGTATTGTCTTGAGTGTTACCACATTTTGAACAATACTTCAACTCAACGGTACCACACAGCACTATCAAGTGGTATCAGAGCCATCACTTGAAGGTACTAAGTGTTGGTCCTGGTGCTAAGTGTTGAGTTGTCATGGATTACTCTCCTGGAGTCATCTACTCCAGTGGATCCATCATTTGTCCTCCCATACTCGATGGAACCAATTATGCAGCATGGAAAAGCCGGATGAGGAGTTACATCAAAGCCCTTGATGAACGTGCATGGAAGAGCATACTGTCAGGTTGGAGCCCTCCCACAACTGAAGATAAAGATTGAGACCAGATTCTCAATGATGTGCTTGAGACAAATACATTGGTAATTTTTTGTGATAACACAAGTGCGATCAACATTTCAAAAAATCCGGTACAACTCTCACTCACAAAACACATAAGCATTAGACACCATTTTTTAAGAGATCTAGTTGAGAAGGAGATAGTGAAATTAGAGTATATATCCACTGAAAAACAAATAACTGACATTTTCACAAAAGCACTAGACTTTGAGAGGTTTTCTTCACTTAGAAAATCTCTTAGGCTCTACATTCATTGAAAATATGTGTGTGACGTTGCTCCGAGTGTTACTACACTTGAAGCAACACAACTGTATTCTTATCATTTTATGTCGTAATTGCGTAGTTCTGTAACTTATATTGTTTTTGCTAACCATATTCTAACGTGATGTGATCTCAAAGGTTTCGTACTGGACATACACAACAAAAGCACAAGTTCTAAAAAATCAAAGGTCTAAACATGCTGAGTAACTAGGCACACGAGACTGACAATCACGATGTGTTCTTTTCAAAAGGCTGTTTAGTTTCAAAAAGAAAAAGAAGAACACTCTTGAATGATCGCTGGGTAACTAGGCACACAGGACTGACAACCACGATGTGTTCTTTTCAAAAGGTGATTAAATTCTTGAGAATAAAAAGTGAAAAAAAATCCAAAAAGGATAATGTGTATGTGTGCCTACATTATAAATCGTAATTGATCTAAGTCTCAGAATATTTTTAGCATTTACATAATGAGTTACTTAATTATTTTAATTATGATAATATTGTGAAAATTATATGGTATTAAATAATTAATTAATTTAATTAAACTGTCGGTTTTTTTTTAATTCCAATAACTACCCCATTTTCACCCACTTTCTACACTAACACATTATGGGTAGTTATTTAGATAATGGTGGATATTTTTCTCTTAATTAAACTGCTCCTAATCTTCAAAAATTCTCTTATAAATTGAAGTCTTTTATTATGTGTTACTAATGTGATTATGTGCCGTTATTTCCCTTCACTTGTGTTCGTGCATTAAAATTCTTTAAAAAAATCAAAAGTTACTTTTTGTCTCACACATATCAATGAAGCATAAAAGGTCATCCATTCCATTTTCCTCACATACTCTCCCACATCAAACCACTGAAACACACTTAACCTCTGAAACTGAAAACCCCCACATCACTCTCGCTAACTATGGCTGAAAATGTGACTGGTGATACTGAATCTGCCTCTATCACTGCCACTGATGAACCGAATGTTGCCCCTACTGTTGGCAACACTCCTGCTCGCACTGCACATACTTCCACAACTGGTGAGGTAGTATCTGTTACTGTTCATCGCAGGTACATTGAAGAACAGGCTGTTGCTCTTGCCAAGCAAGTCTCACAGCTCAGACTCCAAGCCACTTCTCTTAACAGGCAGGCTGATATACTTGAAGAAAGGAGCACCTTTTGGAAATCCCTCCTATCCACATCCACAGGGGGAGATGTACCAACTGATGCACCAACAAATGAACCTGCTGCTGTTGAAAGCTCTGGATCTGGTAATGTTGTGATTGAGGACATAACCGAATGAGGTTAATGTTGTTGCTGCTAGTAATGAAGCTCTTGGTGTTGCCACCCCTAAGGCAACATCTGCAGATCCTGTCAATGCTGATGCTACTGAAGCTGCTACTTAGGGGGAGTTCTCAATGTTAGGGGGAGATTGCTGTTGCTGGAGTTATCTAAACTCTGCTCTGATCACAATTTCTGATGTCACTAACATTGCTGACTATTTGAAGTTGATGTAACTTGAATACTGATACTTATTCTGCCATTGTCTTTGACTCTGATACTATTCCTTTGTTCTGATGTTGAGCTGATAGCACTTAGGATGTCTTTCCCACTGTTACTCATGATGAATTTTGTTGTGCGTTTATCATACTCTGAATGTGCACCAAGTTCATATCTATAATTACACTGCTTCAAACTAACATTTGTTGTGCCTTTGTCATACTCTGATTTTGTGTGCATCAGGTTGAGTGTTTGCGGATAGGTGTGATTGGGGGAGATTGTTGATGTGAGTGTTGAGACCAGTGCTATGACATCTGGAATCACACCCATCCTCCAGGATATTTGTTCTAACGACTAACTTTTTAGTGTTGTTCAAATTGTCTTTGCTATCATTTCAGGTCAACATCCTTCAGGAAACATGTTCCAGTGATTAACTGCTTAGTGTTGCCTTAATGGTTGTCCTTGGTGTTGTCCCTGGTCAACGGCGGTTATTCCCATGATCCAGAATATTCTTGATACGCCTGGAAGGATCTAGAACGTAGTGGAAGGACCTGGAATCAAAAGAACCGAGAGTTAAAGAAAGGAAGTTACATGGAAGTTACCTCAACTCCTACAAAAGTGGATCTCAACTTCTCTCCATGATTTCCACTTCATTGATGGAAGGATCATCATTCCAACTCTATAAATAGATGAGGAATACGTCCAGAAACTCTGAGAGAGACTCCACACTACATATAGAAGCAACGCGCATTTATCAAAACCTATTTTATGGTTTTTGTGTAGTGGTTTCACATGTGTTGTTACACTCTGTACAACACTTGTGTATATTATTATCCCATATGTTTTGCTGAGCTATTCACGGAGTGTGGAAGCTTGTGCTTGAAGTAGGATTAGACTTAACAATCTAGGTTTGCCATTTGGGAACTTGTTTGGATATTTTATCCGATTTTATGTTTGAGATTTGGAAGGAATGTCCAAGTCTCGAATTTATTTTTGTAATCACTTTTTCCAAGTTAGTGATATTTCAGCCTTGGGGCTGCCACAAACTAATTTTAGTTTGTAGAAAGATTGAGTTAATCCTTGTGTTCAAAGTCTTCCGCTGTTTACTTATTCTCTCTACATTATTCTGAACACACTAAGTATTGTCTTGAGTGTTACCACATTTTGAACAATACTTCAACTCAACGGTACCACACAACACTATCAAAATTTAAAATATATAGTTGCAAATAATTCAATATAAAATATAAAGTTGTAATTATAATACGAGACTATTCAAACTTAAAATCCAAATACATTCTCTGTCCACCGAATTATTTCCCACATTTCTTTTTTATTTGTCCATAAAACTTCTCATTTTCTTATTTGAAAACAATTTATACTCACAATAAAAGTTTGGGCCCCATAATATTCTCGCTTTTTCTCTTACTTTATCTATCGTTTCAATATAATATTATTTTTTATTAAATCTCGTGTCAATTATGAAATGGGAAAAAGTTTCATAAACGGGAAGAATATTATTTATAAATTAATAAAAATTACATCAAAATATAGTTCATAAAGTTCAAATATTAATAATTAATTTATAAAGTGCAAACAATTAACCATTAATGTAAATTCATGATTGAATTGGACGATGATTGAATTGTTTGTGTCCTTAGTGTCAAAGTAAAAATGCAAAATTAATGGGCTATCTTATATTCGGGCCAAAAAAAATTCCAATTTTAATTGGTGTATTATATGCTTGGATTTATGTAATTTTCAGGAATAAATGCGCTGGCTAACCAACACATGAACCGTTTACATCTCTATTTTTAATTAATAAATCATACATTTTATATTAATTTCATATTATATTGTTATGAGATGATCTCATATGAAATTTACTCTATAGGATAATATAACTACAAAATATATTGTTATATTAGAAACTTAAGTTCCATGATTCCGTGTTATTATAATCTGTAGGATAAAGAAGATATAGTAAAATGAATGAAATTAAAGTGAAATTACATATTCATAGAAGATACAAAATAAAATTAATGAATGAGATTAATGAATTTAAAATATAAAATGAAGATTAATTTTGAAATTAAAGCTAATGAGAATTGAAAATTTTGAAATAGAAAATTTTTGTCATAATATAAAGTAAAAATAAAGGACATGGATATTCTCCTCCCTCATTTTTAATTACTTCACCCCATACTTAATTTTTCTATTTTAAAATATATTTTAAAGACCAAAATACCTTTTGTTATGTTTTTTTAATTTAAAAATGAATCAATTCACCCTCATGTTCTTCATATGAAAATCATATTCATAATTTTTAGGGATTTTTTTGGAAAATGAAGGGGTGAACTGAAAATTTAGGATGGTGAAAAATGGGGGTGAAGTAATTAAAAAGGGGGAATATCCGTGCCAAAAAATAAATTGGAGATTTGGATCCAATCCAATATGGGCTTAAATTTGTTGGGTTACAATATTCGGCCTTTTTTCCTGGAAATGTAAACTTGGGATGTGATGGGACAGCCATCATTTTTGAATTATTTATTCCCCCTTTTGGGTCCCATTTTCTGTAAAATGTATAAAACCAAATTGCAAGAATTATGCCATAAAAGGAAATGGGAGTTGCCGGTGTACAGCACCGACAGAAATGGCCCCGGTCACGCCCCGCGCTTCACCGCCACCGTCAATGTACAAGGCCACGTGTTCCACTCCCCGGAGGACTTCAGGTATGTGAAGGAGGCGCAGAACACCGCCGCTCAAATTGCCTACACCCACTTCAACCTTCCTTCCACGGTTAACGATGGTAATTTTTTGTACATTTGTTTCCCTGATTTTTCATGTGATTGTATGTCTGCGTTCTCGTTGTGCTAACTAATTGGTTGTTTATCGTGCATTCATCTGTCTGCTGCTCAAGTCACTGAGTGAGGAGTGAACTTATTTGATGATTTATTAAAAAAAAATTAATTCTGTGTTGTTTTAATTGTGTTCTTTTTAAGGGAATTGTAAAACATGTTCTGTTAGCATCTCCTGTTAATAATGCCCCTTCATTGCAATTTTGCAATCATAGTCTAGATAGAAGAGGTCAGTGGTAGGAATGAAATTAATGGATGCATATGGAAGTGCTTGTGAGATACAATTGGCATGATAATGCACAATGGTGGTAGTTGAAACTCTGATCATATTTGTGCAGGACTTTTGCCCCAAAAAAATGATGTTAACAGAAATCCTGACAATGGGGAGGAATTGCAGGAGAACGGTGCAGATAAACAAACTTCTGCGCGGCCTGAAGGTCAGGGAAATTATTCTATCATTTGAAATCTTTGAATGAACTATTTCTGGATTCAATGCTTTATTTTGAGAATCCTGCACAATCATTTCCCAGGAAAGCTTTGGATTGGTGGCTGTATTACATTATGTACGTATGAAATACTGTGTTAGTTTTAGGTCATGTAAAATGTAGGCATAAGCAAGAGAGGTTTCCTTAATTTGGTGATTGATGATGACTTTTTGTTCTGGAGACACAATTTTATGTAGCTAGAGATTTGAACAAACTGCTCATGCATGAAATGTGATAGTACTAGCATATGTGGAAGAAGATGCATATATATGGCTGTATAATCTCTCTCTCTCTCTCCTTGAATGAATGCTTCCTTTTCATTTGTTCCCATGAGAATGACTCTTATTGTCATCTGCACAAGTTAGTGATTCATATAGGTCCGAAGGAACTACGTAATTTCGTTTCGCAATTGTGTTTCAATTAAGCTTCTTGTTACAAGATTTAATGTATGTCAATCAACCTCCATATTATCACACCCAAGCACATATATGATTGTTTTATACTATGATAGAGATAAACTCGTAAACTCTTCAAGGAAAGGTTGGATTATCTCCAGCATACTAACATAAGGTTAATCTTTCAATAGAAAATAAATGTGAAGATACATAAGGTATGCAATGGGTGCTTATAAAAAACAGGTCTCCATGTTACATAATTTGTCTGTTTTATCTTTTCCACTGCTGGAGCACTGAAGGAAGCTGAACATGCAGTTACTAAAAGTTGCTAGTTTGGATGCAGGTTTATACAAAAGTCGTCTGCAACAATATGCCCAGAAAAAGGGTCTTCTATGTCCATCGTATGACACAGTCAGCTCTGGTATGTCTCACAGGCCAATATTTGTGTCTGTTGTGGCTATAGGAACTGACACTTTTCTTGGAGATGAAGCCAAAACCAAGAAACAAGCAGAGATAAATGCTGCTAAAGTTGCCTACTTTGCTCTTACAAAGGGTAAGAAAAACTAGATCTTGTGAGCTTTGTTCGGGTACTATTTCATATTATTCTTGATGAATGTACTAATGACTGAAAAAGAATAAAAAATTATCTTCAAAATACACCTAGAAATTTTTTATTTGAAGCATAGTGCATTGATTTGCAATGTTTAATGCCATATCTTTTTTTATATAAACATATTTTAGTTATGCAATGAATGTATAGATTGAAAAAAGAGGAAAATAAAAAAAATATAAATGTTTTTGTGAGCATTAATTATCTTCTTGACTATAAGAATAAGAAAAGTCCATTTGATATGTCTAGTCTTTACATCAAACTCATACTTTAGGATGATATATATTTTGCTTGATTGTAAATGGATAAAGGAACTGGTTTACTTGCTTCTGTTGGACTGTGATTTAATTCAAATACAGAGGGCTTTTATGTGATTTCGGTTTTTTCATGTGAATGCATTTAGTAGGAGACAAGCTAATATATTCACCAACTCTACTGTTTAATTTGAAGAATATGCAGTTACAAATTCTTCAATGGTGTCGACTATGAGTGAATGTCCTGTTGCTGATAATCTGTCACAGAATATCCAGGGCACTGCAACAGTTAGAAAGTTTCATGACACAACAAATGAAGGTGATTCTGAAAAATCCCATGTATTTTGATATTATATGTCTTGAGTTGATTGACCTAGTATTATTAGTGATTGCACTTACCTAGGTATGCTCATGAAAAATGCAAAAGATGCATCGACCCTTAATTAACAGTTGTATCATGTGCCCACGGATATAGTGTTCATACAATTAATAACTTCACATATCATGGGCTCATGGCCAAATTATTAGGTATAGTCTCCTTAAAATCAAAATTTCTTAATCAAAAGGACACTTTGCTATTTCTCATCAAGCTTGA
>JAPKLY010000057.1:1611934-1659054 GCA_026898435.1 Prunella vulgaris | reverse complement strand
CCGATATCAGAAGAGCAGATCAGCCGATATCAGAAGAGCAGATCAGCTGATATCAGAAGATTAGCTGATCAGCTGAGAACACGTCGCAGATAAGACAAGGACCTTGGATATAAGACATATTCAGACGAAGTCTAGAAGACCAGCTGAGGTGCACACCAGCAGACTTGCACATCAGCTGAGGTCCAAGTACCAGCAGACTGGTACACCAGCTGAGGAGACAGATCAGCTGAGGTCTTGTGCTCAGCCCAGATTCTTCAAAATCATTTTAATGGTTGAGTTGCGACATAGAAGGAAGATTCCCAGAATAGAAGATCAATCAATCAAGGGGACAAACTTGATTGATTGTAGATCGCGAAGATTGACGGGAATCAAGAAGGAGATTCAATCAATCATTATGATTGATTGAATACGAGATTATAGGATTTCAGATTTCTAGTCCATCCCAACGGCTAGTTATTTGACCCTATAAATTAGAGTAATAGTGATAATTTCAGTATCGGATTTTACACGCATATTAAGCTAGCCGAAACTCTGTCAGATATTATCACTTGCACTCAAAAACACCATTTATACTTATTCTTTGTAAAAGCTTTGTAGAAGCTGTGAGAAGTCAATTGCAATTGTATCATTGACAGTCTGTAAGATAGTAGTACTATCGAACTGTGTAAGTGAGTGAGTAAGTGAGTTAGTGGAGAGCCCCTCAAGTCCAAGTTGGATTGAGGAGAATGGATGTAGGACAGTTGGTCCGAACCACTATAAATTCCCTGTGTCTCGTCTTATTTATTTCTGCTCTTAAATTGTGCACATCACCTAAAACTGATTTTCATTAAAAACGTTTCTGCACTATTCACAGCGCACTACTTTCAAATTCAGACTACCTCAAGTAGTCTGCTGGTTTTCTGAATAATCCAAATAATTTGAAAAAGGTTTTTGAATCCTTACAAGTCTATTCAACCCCCCCTTCTAGACTTGTTCAAAGGTATTCTTCCCTAAAACTTGCCTTTGGGACCAACAAGTGGTATCAGAGCTGTGTGTCCAAAAGACCACAGCCTGAGAAAGCTTTTGGTGGTCACCTGGACAGATCCCTGAAAATCTGTTTTTAGAAAAATTTGTGTGCTTTTTATCTAATCACTTGCAGATATGTCTTCCTACAAAAAGAGTGGATCCAAGACAAGGAAGTTGCCTGAATTCTCCATAGAGGATTATGATTACTGGAAATTTAGAATGGAGAATCATCTTGGAGCCATTCATGATCGGATGCTAGATGTTCTGGAGGAAGGGCCAATCAAGTTCTTCTGGGAAGGAGTAAGTGATGGCAAAACTCCAGAAGCTGAAATCAGTGAAAGAAGGAAGACAGAAAAGAAGAAGAGTGAACTAAACGATGCTGAAAGGAAACTCTTCAACCTAGATCAAGTGGCCAGAACAGAAATCATTGAGACTCTCTCCAAAGAGTATATAGAGAAAATCAAGACGTGCAAAACTGCTAAGGAGATGTGGGAAAAACTCTCCCTGATGTGTGAAGGGACAGATCAAATAAAAGAGAACAAGCTTCAAGCCGTTCTACATACGTTTGACACATTTAAAATGAAAGCTGATGAAACTATTGATCAGCTAGATATGAGGCTGACAAACATACTGAATAAGGCAAGCTCTTTAGGAAAGGATTACTCGGAGAAAGAGATTAATAACAAAATTTTGAGATCTCTTACATCAAGATGGAGAGTGAAGGTGACGGTAATTAAAGAGACAAAGAATCTATCTGAGATGAGTCATCATACACTGCTATCTCATCTGAAGGCACATGAGTTCGATATCCAAGAAGAAGATCAAGAAGATGAGACTCCAACTTCATCAGCCACAAAGAATGTCACTTTCTCTGCTGCAGCTGATAGTCAAGAGAAGTCCTCTACTCCAGAGGACATGAGCTTAAAGGAGCAACCTGCTTTATTGACCAAGAAGTTTGACAAGATGTCAAACAAGTTCCATAAGTATAGATCCCACTGGAAGAAGAATAAGAGTGATTCTTCCAGAAGATACCAGAAGTCATCTGATGCCAGAAGACCATCAGATGAACAGGAGACCAGATACAAGTCTCCAGAAAGAAGGAGGGAACTAAGTCCCAGAAGAGGAAGAGATGGTGTTTGTTTCACTTGCAACAAGCCAGGACATCTCAGCTATGATTGTCCTCAGCTTACCCCTAGAGAAAGAGAAGCGAAGAGGATCAAGAGAGATCGCAGGTTCACTGATAAGAGAGCTCTGTTGGCAGAGGAGGAGAAGCAGGATATCAGCTCATCCTAATCCTCATCTGATTTTGAATCAGAGGATGACATCTGCCTCATGGCTAAGGTAGAAGAGGTAAATTCTCCTACCCCCTCTGTTAGCTCATCTTGCTCCTCTACCTATTCTATGGAGTCAGATATACACAAGTTGTTGTCTGATCTCCAATCCTCCTTAAAAGTTTGTTCTAAGCTGGAAGAGGAGAACTCAAGTCTGAAAGCTGAAGTTTTAAGCTTGAGACAAGATCTAGAAAATGCTAGACTACCAGTGATATCCTATGATTCACAAGCTAACAAGTCTACTGACTTAATAGCAAAATGTGAGGAACAGGAGAAGCTGATAGAAAAACTACTTTGTGAGAACACTGTCTTGAGTGAAGAACATAATCTGCTGACAGCTAAGTTCGATGAACTCTTCAAGCAGAATGAACTGATTATAAAAAATTCACAACAGCTTCAGCTGAAAGTGGATCAGCTGACTAAGGCAAAGAATGCCGTGTCTGAAATAGCTGAGTCCTCACAAACTGTGAATGATAAAAGGGGTCTTGGTTATCCCAAACCCAAACCGTAAAAGAAGAAGAAAGGTGACAGTGGATTAATTAGGGATCCTCGAAAGGGTAAAGGGCCAGCTGAGCCTGCACCTGGATCAGAAGGGCAAAAGAGCAGAAGGACAGAAAAGGTCCCAGCTGGACAGAAGAGCTCTAAACCTCAGAAGTCTGCTGGTGATCAAAAGGTTTCAGCAGAGCAGAAGAGTACTAAAACTCAGAAGCCTGCTGACAACCAACGTAAGTCCAAGGCTCAGAAGCCCCGAGACCAGAACAGGAATCCAAGTCATAGCTCAGCTAAGACAAGGAGACCTCAGCAGAATCAACAGAGGAATGATAAGCCTGGGTCATCTCAGCAGAGTAAACCCAAGCGAAACAGACCTCAGCCCTGGGTTACTTTTAATGTAACCAAAGTAGGCAAGCCTTCACCGGCTAAGGTATATGAGTCATTCGGAGGCTCAAGCCGAAATTATCCTTTTGAGCAGCCCACCTACAAACCTGCTGTTATCACTCATCGCCCCAAAAAAGATCCTCTGAGGGAGATGATTTTTGTGGATAAGTATGGTAGATGGTTGAGATCTCCTAAACCTCATAAGGATGATCTCTACCTATGGATCCAAAAAGTCGAATCTAACCAATCAGGACCCAAAGATAGGGTACCTAAAGCCTGAGTTTTAATTTCAGGTAAACTCTAGCCCTATAGAAAGAGGAGAAGCCAAAGGCCATGTCTGGTACATTGATAGCGGTTGCTCGAAGCACATGACCTTTGAGAAGCATCTTCTCCAGAACTTTGTAACGCTTGATGGGCCTAGAGTTGTGTTCGGTGACAACAACTTTGGAGTCACCAGAGGAGTTGGTACCCTGCTGATCAAAGGAACAAGTGTTGAAGAAGTCTACTATGTAGAAGAGCTTATGCACAATCTTCTGTCTGTATCCCAATTCTGTGACAAGGGATATTCAGTAAGATTCTCTAAGAACTCTTGTCTTGTTATTAATGATTTAAATGAGCAGGTGCTACTAACTGGCCTCAGAAGAGGTAATATGTATCTTGCAGATTTTGCAAGCTGTCCAGCTGACTCATGTTTGGTTGCTAAAAGCTCATCAGAGGTCAGCTGGCTCTGGCACAAGAGGTTAGGTCATCTGAACTTCAAGACTCTCAACAAGGTTGCAAGGAAGGGTCTAGTCAGAGGTCTACCAAATGAGGTGTTTGCATCTGAGCAGAAGTGTGATGCCTGTCAGAAAGGGAAGCAGACTAAAGCCTCATTCAAAGATGTGCAGAGTACTTCAACAACTAAAGCACTCCAGCTGCTTCATATGGATTTGTTTGGACCAGTCTCACCTCTTAGCTTCAATGGAATGAAGTACACACTGGTGATTGTTGATGACTATACAAGATTAACTTGGGTAGGTTCTTGTTCAAGAAGAATGAGACTATGGTCAAGATGCTGGAGTTGTTCAAGAGGATTCAGAAGGAGCTGGACCTCAGCATAGTCAGAATCAGAAGTGATAAAGGTACTGAGTTTCTTAACTCTGTTGTTTCTGACTATTGCAGGGATAATGGTATTCAGCATGAGACATCAGCTGCCAGAACACCTCAGCAGAATGGGTTAGCTGAGAGGAGAAACAGAACCCTCAAGGAGGCTGCAAGGACCATGTTAGCTGAATATTAGACTCCTCAAAGGTTTTGGGCAGAAGCCATCAACACTGCTTGCTTCATCCAAAATAGGTGTCTACCAGTCAAGAGATATGGGAAGACTCCTTATGAAATGTACAAGGGTAAAACTCCTAATCTTTCCTCCGTGCATATTTTTTGGTGTAGGTGTTTCATCCATGACAATGGAAAGACTAAGTTAAAGACTTTTGATGCTAAGGTTGCTGAAGGAATATTCTTAGGATATTCTGGAAGTAGCAAAGCCTATAGAGTGTTTAATAAAGTCTCTCTCTGTGTGGAGGAGACACCCCATGTTGTATTTGATGAATCTTTTCATGAGTACAGCAAGGAGAAGCTAGCAGATGAGATGGATCAACTGAATCTGTCAGACAAGCCAGATCTGATTAAGGTAGTGGTACCTAGGATAGAATCAGACTCAGATTCAGATGATGAGCCCAAATCAGCTGATAAGTCCTCATCAGCACCAGATGATGGCACATTGACTCCTGACACTAACCAAGGGGGAATATCAGATAAGACCCAAGAGGAGCAAACTATGGCACCTCAAAGGGGCAAGAAGACGTTGTTTGATTTCCCAACTGAACAGATTCTAGGAGATCCAAGTGTAGGTGTTCAGACTAGAAGAAAGCTAAACTTGGGTGCTCAATTCAGCTGTTATGTGTCTCTGATAGAACCCAAGAACATCCATGAAGCTCTTGAAGACCCAAACTGGATTGTAGCTATGCAAGAGGAGCTAAATCAGTTTGCAAGACAAGAAGTTTGGACTCTAGTGGAGAGGCCCAAACATCAGAAGGTCATAGGCACTAAGTGGGTATTCAAGAACAAAAAGGATGAAAATGATGCAGTGGTTAGAAACAAGGCAAGGCTAGTAGCCCAGGGGTATTCACAGTCAGAGGGGATTGACTATGATGAGACATTTGCTCCTGTGGCAAGACTAGAAGCCATTAGATTGTTTCTGGCCTATGCTGTTTTCAAAGGGTTCAAGGTATATCAGATGGATGTCAAATCAGCTTTTCTGAATGGAATCCTGGCAGAAGAAGTTTATGTGGAACAGCCACCAGGATTTGAGATTGGGAACAAGGTTTATAGGTTGCAGAAGGCTTTATATGGACTAAAGCAGACACCTAGAGCTTGGTATGATACTCTATCACAGTTCCTACTGGATAGTGGATTCAGTAAAGGAAAGATAGACAAAACCTTGTTCAGAAAGGAAGATGGAGATGATATCCTCTTAGTACAGATCTATGTGGATGATATCATCTTTGGCTCCCCCAACAAGAAGATGTGTGATCAGTTCAGCAAGCTGATGACCAGCAAGTTTGAAATGTCTATGATGGGGGAGATGACTTATTTCCTTGGACTACAGGTGAAGTAGTTGTCCAATGGAACTTTCATTAGCCAGGCTAAGTATGCCAAGAATTTGATAGAAAAGTTTGGAGTCAGTAGCAGCAGAGAAGCTAAGATTCCAATGATGGCAAACTTTAGCATGGATCCAGATGAGGCTGGTGAGAAAGTGGATCAGACACACTATAGGGGACTTATTGGTTCTCTGTTGTATCTCACTGCCAGCAGACCTGATATCAGCTTTGCAGTAGGGGTGTGTGCAAGGTTTCAGGCAAATCCTAAGAAATCTCATCTGGAAGCAGCAAAGAAGATGGTAAAATATTTGAAAGGTACTTACAATCTAGGCCTCTGATACCCAGCTGATGACAACTTTCAGCTGAGTGGGTATTCAGATTCTGACTATGGGGGGTGCAAGATTGATAGGAAATCAACCTCTGGCACATGTCAGTTTCTGAGAAGTAAGTTGATATCTTGGTTCTCCAAGAAACAGACTTCAGTAGCTACTTCCACAACAGAGGCAGAGTATATGGCTGCTGGTAGTTGCTGTTCTCAGCTGCTCTGGATCAGACAACAGCTGAGGGACTACCATGTGATCACAGAAGAGATACCCATCTTCTGTGATAGCACAAGCGCAATAGCCATTACTCAGAATCCTGTTCTCCATACTAGATGCAAGCATGTGGATATAAGACACCATTTTCTTCGAGATCATGCTGAGAAGGGAGACATCAGGATGGAGAAGATTCATACGGAGAAGCAGAGAGCAGATGTGCTTACCAAACCTTTAGCAGAGGTAAGATTCAGAGAATTAGTAGCAGAATTAGGAATGATAGATGGAGGAGCAGTTCTATAGAAAGAAAGTTTTTGGGTAATTGGGTAGTCAGCTGGTACCCAGCTGAGGACTATTCTGCTAAAGTAATCAACTGATCCTCACATCAGCTGATCTGGTATGTCCTCTTATTCTTTCCTTTCTTTTCTCTATCTTGTTATGTCTAACTTGATACAGGGATAAGTTATGAAAGTCAGACAAGGCCACTTTGCTTCAGCTGGTTCATGTCAGCTGACATTAAAGACCCAGATGAGTAGAAAAGATTTTCATGAGGATCGCTCTTATCAGCTGACTTTGCCACGTCAGATTCTCGATAAGTATTTCTATGATCTTTGTGTAGGTTTTTAAAATTTTATTTTATTTATCAATTCTTTTCAAAAATTAATAAATCCCTAATTTCTAAAATTATTTTAGAAAATTGGCAATCAAACCTTTTCTCTTATGAAAATTCAGGGATTTATTACCTTTTCAAAATAAGGTGTCAGAAGTAATTAATTTCTCACCGTCTAAAATTTCACTAAAAAGCACTTTCATCATTACCTTTTTCAAAAAGGCAAATCTTTTGGGCGGTCAAAACCTTTCGAAACCCTGACACCCACGCATCACCTCCAAAATTCTCAAAGGTCATCTATTTTGGACCTTTGATTTGTGTGATGCAAAATACAAATCTACGATCAAAATTGATTTGTTTTAATTTTGGAAAATCTGCTCATATATTTCGATTACTATATATACCCATTTAACTTCTTTCTGAAAACCTTCTGCTCTTAATCTTTCTGCCCGAAGTATTCCTGCATATTATTCTCTTTGCATTTAATCTCTGCTTTGAAGGTATGGCATCCAAGGCTATGCAAAAATTGTTTAAAGAAAAGATGTATGCAGAGATGTGTGTCGATTTCGACACAACGAGAGTTCCTGAGATTAGAGAAATCCTAAACCTACTGCAACATCACAATCTCCGAACCTTCATCTTCATGACCCCCCCTGACCATAAAACCTTAAACTTCTATGCCTTCCAATTCCTTCTTAAGGCCCAGTTCCGTCCAAACTCTATAGGCTACTTGATTGACGGTCAGACTGTTGTTATTTCAAAGGATGCAGTTGTTGATCTCTTTGGCCTATCCTCCACTGGTGTCCAACCTCACAAATACAAAGAAGCCGACTACCTGGAAACTTTTAAGTTAATGGCCAGGAAGAGTCACAGGGACACCACCACGAATCTGAAGAAGTCCATGCTGAGGAGGCGTTTCCGGTTTTCGATGGATGTGGTGACCAAGGTAATCTTGGCGGAACAGGGGAGTTTGGACGCCATTACCAAACTTCGCCTGAGTATGGCCCGCACGATTCTTGATGGGGTGCAAGCAGACTGGGTGAGTCTGGTATGGTTCCGGCTGGAACAGGAGTCCAAGAGGTGTGTTGCGAAGGAGGTGAATGGGCAACAGGTTTATAGCTTCAAATCAAAGTGCTCCATGGCCACCAAGATCACTATCCTCCTGAATCATCTGCTGCCCCAGCATGAGTGGGATAAGGAATGGGTTGTTGAGTACAACCACACCAAGTTCCTAAGGGGAAGCAACTTGGATATCATTGGACTAGCTGACTCAGATTCCAGAGCTGATCCAGTTGCTGCTGCCCCTGGTCCTTCTGCTGGAAAGAAGCAGAAGAGGAAGGCTTCATAGCCTGCTGGAGGAGGGAAAAAGAAGAAATCTAAGAAGGAAACCACTCCTGTTCAGAGGAAGCTCTCCTTTTATTCAGATGAGAATGAGGATACTGCTGTGCTGAGTAGTTTGAAGAAGAAGCAATCTTCAGCAGAAAGGGCTACCCTGCTGGTTGACGAGTGTTCTGATGAAGAAGAAGAGCAGGCTGTTGAAGAATCAGCTGAGAGAGCTGATTCAGATGATGATTCAGCCTCTGGCTCTGATGGAGAAGGAGAAGAGTCAGAAGAGAGGGAATCAGCTGATCCCTCAATTGCTGAGACAGAGGTTCTACATTCCTCTAGAGATGCTCCATCAGCAGAGACACCTTTAGCTGCCTCACCCATCAGGTCAGCTTCACCTACTCCTTTCTCTGACCCTTCCCAACACTCCACTACCCCAGCAGATCCTTCACCCTCACAAATCCCAATCGGTAATGAACCAGAGGAGATAGCTACCTCTGGCGAGCCTTCAGCTATTCCCAAACCCTCTCACCCTGAACCCATCAACCTTGATAACCCCAACTCCCCCACAGAAATGGCCAAACAAGCTCGCCTATCTCACCATCGTTCAAAGGAGCCTCTTGAACGAGGGATGATCATATCTGCCCTTGCCCACATTTCCCTCTACATCCCAGAACTTAACCCTTATCCAGCCTATCAAGATATACTTGCTGATGGTCTTGCCTGGGCGCAAGCTAGAGAAGGGCCAGTTACCTTATTTCTGGCCCTGATAGAGGAGATGGGGGAAGCAGCTTTTACAGAGTGGGAAGAAATTCTGATGGATGCCTTGGAAGTTAAGGCTCCATCCCAACTGACATCCCCTAAAGGGTTGAGGAAGGTGGCCCGTGCATTATTGCTCAAGGATGGGGTGACACTGGATTGTCCTGAATCAGCTGAGACTGAATTCATTCCTCTGGCAGCAAGCTTTGAGATCTCCGCAGCTGGTCAGGTAACCCCTGCACTTTTGGATCAACTGAAGGATTATTTTGATGATCACATCAGGGAGGTCAAAGCTACTCTACTAGCTGCCAAGTCTACTGCCCCCTCTCTGATTGAAAAACAAGTTCATCAAGTCCTGCTGGACCATCGCAACAAGCAGAAGGAAGCTATGGAGGACAGCTTGTATGCTACCCGGATTGAATTCTTCCAAACTCTCCAGAACTTCAAAACAACTGCCAGGGCTTTCACTGATGATGCATCTGCTTCTCTTGCTGCTAAATCTGAGAGATTCAGACTGGTCTCCGAAAGGTTGGAGGGGCAAATTGTTGAGTGCAAACACGGTCAGGAGGACCTTAAAGCCGTTGTGGATAACCTTCCTACTTCTCTACCCTCTACTTCGGTCATTGATGATATCAAAAAGGGGGAAGAGAAGAACTCAGCTGCTATTGCTGCTCTGAAGCTGAGATGACCTCTCTGAGAGCTCTTCTGGTGGACAATCAAGGGGTTCTATCTGCTAGAATAGAGAATGTTGAAGATTATATCAACACCAGGAAGATTGCTGCTCAGAAAACTCAGGAGCTAAGGGATCAGAAAATAGCTGAGGCATTGCAGAGGCAAGAGGTTGTAGCTGAAGAAAGGGAGAAGAATAAAAGAATTATGAATGCTGAATTAGATGAAAAGCTGGCTAAGGAGTTGCAGCTAGCTGAGAAAGAAACTCCAGAAGAGAGGAGGAAGAGGCAGGAAAGAGAGATGAATGATGAGCTTGAGAGGCATTATCAGAGGAAGCTGAAGAAGCAAGGTAAAGCAGTCTCTTAAGGCAGCAGGACTAGAAGTGGAAAGTTCATCTGAGATCCAAATGAGCCTTTAGTTGATGGACCAATTGATATGTTTTACAATCAATTGTCTGATGAGCTGGTGGATCTCTGGAAGACTATTAAGGCTAAGACTATGATCCACTTCTATGTCCTCAGAGGAGAAGATACCAGAGGAGAAAGGGAGAAAAATGCTGATTTCAGAAACTGGTTGAAGGAGACTTTTCCAAAATTCTTCAGAGCTATTACTGAAGAAATGCTTAAGGTGGAAGTTCAGCTAGAGTTGCCTGAAATTGAGTATCTTCCAACCCCAACTGATGAGAGTGGGAAGATAGATTGGGTGGAAATCAGGAAGCATTGGCTGTAGATTACTCAACTCTTTCATCAACTTTCTGACAACTCCCTGCCAGCTTTGAAGGAGATAGAGAAGAGATTCCTGGACTGGTTGCAAGTTCCTCTCAGCAGCAGAAGACCTCTTCTCATGTAATAGTCCAGCTGAGTCAGCTGAGGTTTAGGTACTTTCTCTTTGATTGTACTCTCTTTTGATTTAATAAAGCTTTATGATTCCAGACAACTTCTTGTTGTCAGCTGCATTTTGATTCTGTCTAAAGATCTTACTTAAAGATCTTCTTTTCTGTCCTATGTTGATCTTGATTTTGATTGAATATGCTTATCTGTTGAGATCAGCTGAGTTGGTTTTGATATCATAAAAAAGGGGGAACTTGTTAGGATATCTGTGTTAGATGTTTTGATGATATAATAAACTAATCAGCTTGTAATAGGACCAGTTGAACATGTTAGTCAGCTGATGAGTAGTTAGGATTAGATAGGTTCGAGTGAGGGGGAATCTACCTTGCTGCCTAGAAGATCCGAAGCTATCATAGAAGAGAAGACCAGCCGAGACCTTGAGGACTTAGCCGGTTTTAGAGGACAGAAGATTTAAGCAGCTGACACTGGAGGATCGAGAGTAGATAAGCCGATATCAGAAGAGCAGATCAACCGATATCAGAAGAGCAGATCAGCCGATATCAGAAGAGCAGATCAGCCAATATCAGAAGAGCAGATCAGCTATTTTCTAATGTTGATTAATATTTTTTTTACGGATTCATTAATAATGGGAAGTCTCTATCAACGAGGAGAAAGATGTATGTATTACATTTCTTATTCTTTTTTTACTTATCTTTTTTTTTTACATTTTAATTATTTTATTTTAATTTATTTGTAAGGTAATGATGTCTTAGTTACAAAGATAGATCTTCTTGAATATATTTCGAATAGTTTCACGCTCTCCAAATTTCGATTTTATCTGGAATTCAAGGAGTTGAAAAAGCCTAAGAATATTGTAAGCATTTATTTATTTATTTTGTTTCGTTGAATATATTTGTTTATTCTTTATTTTTTTATTTTCAGTTTACTAACTCTTTTCATTATTTTTTTAAAATCGTTATAGTTGTTGCCGCTAGGAGTCCACAGATGTTTTGCCCGTTATATACATCATAATCATGAAGTGAATTTAATTCAACGTGCAATGGATCGTTCCCGTGCCTATAAACATGATGTTAAGTTTATATTTAAAAAAAATTGATATTAAATCTGGAGACCTCATTTTTTTGGAAGAAGGGAATGGTATTGAATTCTCTTTCATGTTGTTCAATGGTTCCGATGGTTGCATTAAGAAAAGTTTGGTGAACGTCTACTCAACTTTCCAGTAAAAATTTTGGGTAAAACTTTTAAATTCATTTCGATTTTATTAATTGATATAATTTAGTTTTTAAGATCTATTTTATTCTAATATTTGTCTTTAATAATATTAGATTTTTTAACAAATATTTCAGGTATAGAAAGATTTCATAGAATTATACCTGAATGTGTTGTTGAATTTTATGATCATATTGTAAGTATATCAATTCTTTTCTGATAAGTTAATTGTTCTTTTTTGTTAATATTTTATATTTTATTGTTAACAATTTTAATTTTCTAATCTATTTTTAGGTCATTCCAAATATGATTGTCGAATTATTTGGAGATACATTGCCAAAAGAGTTATTTATCGAGACTCGAAATAATAGACATCGTATTATTTCTCAGTCCTTTTTGTCTGGCTATTTGCATTTAAACGTTAACACGGAATGACTTTGTTTACGGGCACCGGAGATCAAGAGTAAAGTTAAATTTTTAACTTTATTGTTTGATGGGTTTAACACATTTTTTGTAAATGTGTATATGAATTCCTAATATCAAATTGATTCTTTATCTGCATATGAGGTTGACGATTTATTCATGGTAAATACCAAAATAATTTTTTCATTTTAGTTTTATTATTAATTTTTTTAAATTACTTTATTATAATTGTAATAATTAATTTGTTATTCTTTTAATTTTTTTAGGAATCTAAAGCATTGGCATTGAACGTTTCTTCATCTGCTTATGAGGTTGTTATTGTAATTTAATTATTATTTTTATGGCATATTTAAAGATTATATTATTTTAGTTTAAAATTTTGTATTAGAATTATTAATATAACTACATTTTTGCTTTTATATTATTAACTTAAAGTTTATTATTTATTTAGTCATATTATTTATTATTAGTTATTTTACTTTTTTTGTAATTATAATATTTTATTGTTGTAATGAAGGATGTTGCAAGTACGTCTAGCATTGTGACATCAATATTTTTTCGAACGCTTACTTCTTCCGATATAAGCAAAGCGAGATTGGTAAGTTAGAACCTACTATACTTTTTAATATATTTTTATTAATTATAACTATAAAATATATTTTTACATTAATTTGTCTTATTTTTTATTTTAAAATTTGATCGCAGCCAATACCTTCTGCATTTTGGAATCAACACATCAAGAGACTTTATCAATTTTATCCAGAGGCAGAAGTTACTAATGATAGAAGAATGTGGACGGTTTCTATCAAGGATGAGGGTCGGCGTTTTCTCTTCTCTTCTGGGTTCAAAAAAATATTACTGATTTAAATATTAAGATTGGAAGTGTTGTTGAGGTCAAGATTATTGAATCTGGACCTTTTGTCTTTCATTTAATTTGTAAAGATTAATTAATATGTGGTATCTTTTTAGAATTATTTATGTATGTTTTAAAATTTGTTGAATATTTCTATTTTTTTAAGATCTTAATATTATCGTATTGTTTTTTAAATTTATTTGTTACATAATCTATCATTGTTACGAATTTAATTTGCTCATATTTATTGTATATGTCCATATTATGTCTCTATATAATTATTTTGTAATATTACATTTTTCAAAATGAGTTTTATATTTATTCTAAAATACATAACTTTTTATAAATTAATGTTATTTTATTCAAAGATATTAGTAGTAAATTGGTTCATATGAATTAATGTTATTTTTAAAATATAAATTATTTAATAGTATTACTGCTCCTTTTTTTTTTAATGTAGGATAGTTTTATCGCAGAATTATAGTTTTTGTAAATATTTATATTGTCATAAATGATAAGTGATATACTATCAAATATCCATTACTCATTAATTTAAATGAGTACTTATATCAAATATTTAATACTCACTAATTTTGTCATCAAACTCCTTTCAATTTTGAACTTTAAAATTTTTTTGGTATAATTAATAAAATTAAAAATATTAAGGGAATACAATGTGATAACATATTTAAAATCGTTGCTAACTTTTGTAGAAATATTTTTTTAAATGATTTAAACTTATATGATTAAATTTTTACGGCCATTTATCTTTTAATTATACCCATCATATAACTCATTCAAATTCATAAATTTAAGAACATCATAGCTTAACAATTAATTTTTAAAAAACATATATTATTGTGCCTATTTTTATAAGTCACTTTATAAATTATAAAATTGTCATCTATTTTTGTTTATTAATTCATAATATAATTTCTATTTATTTGTTTTACACATGAAAATGGAGTTGATAATGTTAAATAGTTATATATTTTCTATTTATATGTTATTTGGTTAACAAAATATGTAATAGAACATTGACATTTATGACATTAAATATTTATTATTTTGTATTTAATACATTTCAGTTTTTTTTTTTGCTTCATATAATTTTTTCTATTGTTTAATTTTTTATTTTTTGTAATTTTTACTTTTATATAAGTATTTTATCAAGAAAAAAATATATACTGAATGAAATTATATCGTTATTAAATGTTAACAAATATTATTTTCCTTGATATACTCACATTTCCAAATTTTATTTTTAATTTTTTTTATAAGAATGTCTTATGTTGTACATACTTTAAGTTCATATAAGTTAGAATATAGTATACATTTTATGTTCTTTGAATACTAATTTTTTTTGAGATGGTTACGTTATTTTCGGAGGATACTGTATTTGATGAATTATATCATATTTAGAGCAGGCGTATGAATAATGAACAATTTCTGACAGGTAAGTTTTATATTTTTTTTAATTATAGTATTTTATAAAATTTATTTAATAATATTTTTATGGATTTAATTTTGGTTTTTTTAAGTGGGAGATTTATTTATGCAGTATGATGAATTGAAGATGTACAAAGATCATTACTACTCATGCAATTCATTTGATTATTTCATTCAGTATGTTCCATCTACGTCAGATGATTTACAGTACAGTTTGTTAGTTTTTTTTTGCGATAAAATTCTTATTGTTATCATTATATTATTTCTACTCTTTCGTCTTATTAACTATTCATTTCTATTTTTCAGTTTATACCAGCTCATATTATATTCTTGAGAGAAATGTCATTGAATTCAAGCTATACATTTGTTAAATCAAAGTGGAAAGTTATGGAATGTGAAGACAAGTTTCGTTAATGGTTTTTGTTACTTTACTAATGGATGGGAAGACATTTAGAAATATTACAGTCTGTCCATTGGAGATTATATAACTTTTTCGGAGTATGATTTTTGTAAGATTTATATCAAAGTTTGTCATCGTAATGACATTCTAAAGGATGTTGGAAACCCAAGTCTAATATCGGAACCTTATAATATTTATGGTAAAATTATTTTTTAGAAATATATATATATATATATATATATGTGTGTGTGTGTGTGTGTGTGTGTATATCTGTATATTAAATTTTTAATTATTTTCTTTTTTGTAGGAGAGTTGAGGAAAAATTATTTTATTTCAGATTTTTTTCAAATCTTTAATAAAAATTTGGTATGTTATTTTTAAAAATTAATTTTATTTTGTTAGCATATATATTTATATATTTATTTCTATTTCTTAATTGTAGATAATCCCTCGGATGTGGATTGATATTCATGGTGGAAACTTTCCCGAATATATCTATTTGCAAAAACTTGATGGCGATAATTGGATTATTCAGTTAACGGTTTTGGACACAGAGTGTTATACATGTGGTGATGGTTGGCAATCATTTATTGATTCCAATAATATTTCTCGAACTGGTTGTATTTGTACATATTTTGATGGTCTTTGTACAATTTGGATTAAAATCTTTTCACAAGAGGGATATTTGTTATCTACCTTTTCCAACAGAGGGAAATGTTTAAAACAAGGTATTCAATCATTTTTTTTATTGTTTAGATTTCTTCTTTAAAGTTAAATTATTTTTAATACTTATGCTATCTAGATGTATTTTCTATATATATTATTGTCTTAAATTTCTAATATGATTTTTTTATGTAATTGTGTGTATAAACTTCCTCGAATTTATGTAGGTTTAATTCCTACTGTTTGTGATTCTACTTCTTTTTCCCGCTTAGTTACTAATTCAAATCTTTAAAAGGGTCGAATGGTAATAGATTTTTATTTATTTATTTGAATTTTTAATCTTTTTAAAATTATATATTAAATTTTTTATTTCGTTTATATGCATTCATATGCTTCCGGTTTTTTTTTTTTTTTGTTGCAGACAATTCCTAAAAATTTCTTGAAGGACAATTACAGGTTTCAGTGCTCATTGTTAAAATTTTCAACTTTGTTTGTTGGTGATAAGAGCTGGAAGGTTGGTGTGAAAAATGAAAAGAAAGGATTAATTTTTCAGTCTGGTTTTAAAAAATTCTTGTGTGAAAATTCTATTAAAGTTGATTGTTTTTTTGTTTTTAAAATTTTAGATGGTGAGGAATTGCAATTTAATGTAATGATTTTTCAGTGACAATTTTATTATTCTTTTTTTTTATCTTAATATCTTTTACTCATGTTAATAGTCAATTTTCATTTATATTTTTAATAGTTTTATTAGTTGTTTGATGTTTTATGTTTGATTTAATATTTTAATACTCTTCTCATATATAACATCAATTTAGAATTTAAAAAAATATTTAAAATAAACCTTAATTTTATTAATATTAAATAAATATTTCCTAAAAGAAGTATGATTTAATGAATTCTATATATATAAAAATCATTAGATAGTGTAACAGTTCTGCAATTCAGTTAAACCATAATAACTACATTATCGTCCTATCACAATCCTACCAAAGTTGTTTATTCCAATTTGGTGTTTTATCTTGCATTTCATTGCTTTAAGGCATGACAATTGTCATTATGATATTTTTCTATGTTATTTATTACAATAATACGTATTAAAAACAGTAAAATACAAGATGGAGTGCCAAAATCAAATGCGCGATCCGAGCTAATCACTACCAAAGTAAACTCAAGATCTCGACCACTAAATGCAATGCCACTATAATCCAACCAACTACTATCATCCACAGTCATATTTTCCCAAGAAAACTCAATTTAGCAAAACATCAAACACTTTAACTACACCCAACTCATCTACCCCGCCACCTCACACACACACCTCAACCTCGACATAATATATATATATATATATTAAAATTAAAATTTTAAAATCTATTCATTATATACTATTAAAGATATTATAAGTTGTGTTAGTTAAATGTTTTTTAGACTTATAATCTACTTAAAATAATATATTATAAGCTCTTAAAATAGTAGTAAGATATTAGAATTTATAGGATGTTTAAAATAAACTTAACCAAATTGTTTCTAAAATAGATTTGCACACAAAATAAGAATAATACATTTTATGTTAAATTTGATTGGTTCATGAGACATATATTTAATCATAAAAAGACACATATTTTACTTTGATATTTTGTGTAAGTTTGAGAATATTACGAATACAGAGTTTGTGAGTAATTTTTCAATAATTATTAATGTATATATATATATATATATATATATATTCATATGAGACAAATATCATCAATTAAATTCCATTTGTTGGACTAAGACGGTGTTTAAGGGAAAAAACAGTGATTGAACCATTTATCTAGACTTCTAATTAAGAAACTATTAATCAAAGAAATAAAATGCGGGTAAATCAAAGCTACAAATGGAACCAAAACCTTACCATGTCTGACGCGAGAAGCACCAGCTTTCTTTAAGTATTTTTTTAAAAGAAATTAGATGAGATTGGGCGATTGTGGGGTTGTAATTTCTGTATCAAAGATGGGCGATTGTCGAAATAAATAATTTATATATAACTAAACTAATAACATGTAATAATTATTGATTAATTTATATATTAATTATCTCATATTATGACTACGATATCTTTAAAAATATTAATTATTGACAACATTAAATTAAGTTTATACTAGTATATTTTTAAAAAAAATATCAATTACACTAAATTTATCAAATATATATGTACTTTACATTATTCAATCTATAACTACTATAAAAAAAAGGAATTAAATTTTATATGAATTAAGTAATATCACTAATTATGTTCTATATTTATTATTCATATTAATATGTTTATCATGATTACATACTATACCCATATTACTTTTTTTTGTTATTGTCTATATATATGTATTGAAATTTAACTTTATTCCATATCTTAGTGATTAAGCCAATTTTTATAGAATTTCATTATGCATAAATTTGTTTTCACTTTCAATTTTAAGACTATTCTTAATGAATTAGTTTTAATGATGGGATTGTTATAGATTTTCTTTGAAACTAATAAAATTGGAACAGAAGACGTTCCTATTTTCCAATCAGATGTGTATCTTAACGACATTGATGATGTTCATGGTTTATATGGTGACTTTTTCAGAACTTTCAATTTCGAAGAAGCTGAGAACGATGCGGCTTATTGTGGAATGAAATGCTTGGAAGAAGTCTACAATATTAAGATTATAGATTTTAGTTCTTATTGATTTTGTTTTAGTTTCATTTATTTAATAAAATTTAATTTTTATTTTTATTTTGCAGCAATAAATTTATGTAATGATGATGATTTTGTATTTGTTTTTAATAATAATTTTAATATATGAATCATTTTTTTTTGTTTACATGTATTTTTTATATTAAATCTCTCTAGATATCGTCATCAATACACACATTAATATACATACATTTATGTTTTCTTCTAAAAAAATGTCAATATATTTTTTAAATACTATTCTACATAATACATACAACAGATTACATGCATATTTAAATCCATTTTTTGGGTTATAATTCAAAATTATTAAACCTTAGTATGATACAAAAATAATTTTCCCTAAAATGGTCTTTCCTTTATTTTTTAAGTAATAAAATAAACATAACTTTTTTTTAAATCGTGTACTCCCTAAAAGGCATTGATCGAAGGTAAAGTTCTTACTGGCAGCAGCGCTGGTGAACTAGCATTGATACCTAGATTGCCACTGATTCCTTCCGATACTAGGTTACCGTTCAAGTTTACACGCAGACAATTCCCGTTGATTGTTTCATATGCTATGTCAATAAATAAAAGTCAAGGACAATCATTTTCTAATGTTGGAGTATTTCTTAAGAAACTAGTGTTTAGCCATGGCCAGCTTTATGTCGCAGTTTCGAGGGTTACCAGTCAACGTGGTTTGAGGATTATGTTGTATAATAATGACAGATTTGAACATAATACCACAAAGAATGTTGTATTTCAAGAAGTGTTCCAGAATTTTTAGATTTTTTGAATTATTTTACGATTTGTTTTTTTTCCTACATTGTTTTTCTTTTAACTTTGAGGATGACAATAAATATTAAAAAATTATTTTTACTAATATATTTTTTTATTAAAAAAAGATTTTATAATTGTTAAGTTATCAATTAATATCTAAAAGATTAATTATAATATACCAATTAAAGTGATACTAAAAGAATATAATAATCCGTCCGTACAAAAGTCGTTTATCCCTTTGATTTGTCAAGATTTTTTAATGTGGTAGTTATTAATTAGCATTTTATAAGTGATAAAGTGAATTTTGATTGAGTGTTTAGAAGTTCATATTGTTTTATTATTGAAGTAGATGAATTTTTTTGTGTAAAAATAATGTCATGATATGTAATTTGAAGATGTTTGAGAGGGATAGTGAAAAATGATGTAATTTTTTCATGCATTTTGTGGAAATGGGTAAATAAGTTTGGGATGGACCATTTTGAAAAAAAGAGGTAAAGAACTTTGAAATAGATTGAGTATTAAATTAATTTAAATATGTAAAAACTAATAACTTCCGTGCAATGCACGGGTTGGCAAAACACTAGTTTGGTGTAAATAACACCCACCTTCTCTCTCTATGTTTTTCAGTTGTTATTTTATATTTTATTTTTTCAGTCAATTAAGTTGTGATTAGTTAATTAGATACATGATTAAAGTCCTAAAGTAAATAAATAGATTATTATTTTAATAAATTTTGAAATATAAACAACTAGGTAATTTGTTTTAAAGCCGCTCTCTGTATATATTTATATTTATATATGTACATGTTAGTACCTTTGTTTAGATTTTGATGTGTGCAAAACAATGTATTTGAATTGATCTAACACTTGTATTAAGGAAATTGGTGTTTGAAACATATAGTTGTAAGTGAAGTCTGCAGCTGTGAATTTGATCAATCTACAGCTAGACATGACCCTACAGCTGTAAGGTTTCTCTACAGCCGATTTTGATATTGACAAGACTCTATAGCTGCAAGGTTGAAGACTCTAGAGCTGCAAAGAACCGTTTGAAGGGATGGTACAAGTCAGATTATTTGAAGATAATGAAGACCTTTAAGCACTATTAGTGTAGCTCTCAAGCAATCACTAAACTGTACTTAAAGTGGAGGATTCTTCTTAATTCTGGAGGATAATGAAGATTAGTTACAAAGATGCCAGAATTCTGAAGAAAGGACATAGTACAATCAGTACTATCCTGTGTGAAGGATGAGGACCACTTCACACATGCCAATAGAGAGGGAGGAGTCTTATCTGAATTTCAAATTTGAAATTCCCAATGGATAAGTAACACCACTCAATCTATAAATAGAAGTTGTCCTCAGAGGAAGCAACAACAACAACCCTGCGCATACAAGCATTCAACCTAAGCTAGTCTACAGCCAGCATATTCTGAGAGAGCTTTTCTTGTTCTATTCTTTGTGATTAATAGGATAGTTGATTAGGATTTTCTTAGTAAGAATCACACCTTTGATGTTGTTCCCTCACCCTCTTTATATTTCTACTTTGTGTAGATATCTCTTTGTGAGGTTTTGTAAAACTCTTTGTGAGTTATATTCCGAGTGAATAGGGTAGTTTAATCTCTTTTTAGAATAGGAATCAGAGTGAACCTAGTTCTAAGGGGGAACTACTTGTAAAGATCTTTGTGATCACTTCTTAGTGAATTTGGCACCTGAGTGGTGTAACAGTGGATGTAGGTTGTCTCTTTATAGACACTGAACCACTATAAAACCTGGTCTATTTAATTTCTGTTATTTAAATTCTTGTCCTGCATATTCATTTATTCTTTTACATTCATCATTGCTTTTGAAACCTGAAGTGCATAAAACCTTGTGTTTTTCACAGAAACTGACTCTACAGCTGTAGACTTCTCTAAGTCACTCAGCTGTTAAGTTGAGTTTATATTGTTTTTCATTAACACTCACTTTATTCTGCTGCACATTGAAGTATTCTCAATACAATTTCAATTGTGAGAATTACTCTGATATTTTATCTACAAGTGATTGTTTTTTTTTTTTTTTGCAAAGTTTTGAACTCTGCAGCTGTAGACTTGCTAGTCCACAGCTGTAACCTTTGTGGTCCAGTTTATAAAACTCTTGTAGACTTGTTATTTTAAACTTGAAAAAGGGCTACTGTAAGGTTCTAGAATCCATCCTTTTGAAAAGTTTGAAAATTCTGATTTTGGACTCAAGGTCTATTCACCCCCCTCTAGACCTTAACCACTTTAAGGGACCAACAAGTGGTATCAGAGCAGTTGGCTTGCCACTGCTTTGATCAGTACCTAGCTAGATCCTTTTTGGTTTTTGAAAAACACACCTGCATACTTGCATGGCTCCTAAGATGGTGAAATCAAAAGTTTCCATGTTCTCTGCTGAGGACTATGATGAATGAAAAATAAGAATGCATGCTCATCTATCTGCAATTAATGATGAGATGTGGTCTATAATAGAGGATGGCCCTATACCCATCACAAAGGTCAATACTGCAGCTGATCAGTCTGCTTGACTAGCTCAGATTATCCCCAAACCCAGAAGGGAATGGACTGAGGATGACAAAAGAAGGTCCAACTTAGACAATGTTGCAAAGAACACTATCTATCATTCACTTGATAAAATTGTGTTCAGCAAGATCAAAAACTGCAAAACTGCAAAGGATATCTGGGAAAAGTTGGAACTGATTTGTGAAGGAACTGAACAAATCAAGGAAAACAAACTCATTATAGCAGTTCAAAAGTTTGAGAACTTCAAGATGAAATCTGGTGAAACTCTTGAGAAGTTTGAATCAAGATTCATTGAAATCCTCAATGAGCTAGATTCACTTGGTAAAGAGTACTCACAAAGAGAAATGAACATGAAGGTTCTTAGAGGCTTACCTACTGAATGGGACATGAAGGTCATTGCTATGAGAGAATCAAAGGATTTATCTAAGATATCCACCTTTGAACTCTTCTCAGACCTCAAAGCTTATGAGTTTGACATAAGCAGAAGAAAAGAACCTGACAGCAGTAAGGTTACAACTCTAATGACTGACAATCCTACAGCTACAAGTTCTGATGATGAAGACTTGGCTCTTTTCATAAAGCAGCTCAAGAAATTTGGAAAATGGACCAAGAAGAAGCAGTTCACTCCTAAGGAAGATGGCAAGGTGAAATCTACAGCACCTAACTTAACTTACTTCTGTTATAACTGCAGAAAACCAGGACATTACATCAAGTATTGTCCATACCCCAAAGCTGAAAAGTACACTGATGAAGAAAAGAGACTCAGAAGAGACAAAAAGAAAAAGTTTGACAAGGAGAGAATTAGAGCACTACTTTCTGAGTTTGATAAAAACCAGGAAGACTGTCTCTCTTCTTCTCAAAAGTCAACTGCAGATTTAGAAGACTCTGACTCTACAGACTCAAATGAAGAAGCCCTAATCTGTCTTATGGCTAAAGATGAAGAGGTATGCTCATCATCATCAAGTTATATTACAGAAAAGGATTCTTCCAGTGACATGCTAAGTGCAATCCAAACACTACAAGAAGAAAATGAAGATCTTAGAAGAGATATCCATTTTAGAAGAGAACAAATGAAAGCTTTGTTAGCTGGAGTAGAAGATGCTGAGAAACAACTGCAGATTCTACAAGAATTGAAGGAAGGTTACAGTTGCTTGAAAGAAGACAATGAAGAACTTTTCAATGAAGCAAGTTGTAGAGCTGCAGATTGTGCTGAATTGAAGGAAACAATCAGATGTCAAGAATTGATGATAGCTGAACTATAAGGACATAATGCCTATTATCAAAAGAAGCTAGATTGCTTTGGAAAATCATCCAAACAATTGAAAAAGATGCTGTCTGAGCAAAGGCATTAAAAGGATTTGACTGGAATAGGATATAATCCTTGTCTCTGGATGAAGTACTTGCAAAAGTCAATTCTAAAATCTGAGAGAAAGTTTATCAAAGAAACAACACCTGAAGAAAATGTAGACTCAACTCTACAGCCAGAAGATTTGAAATTCTTGAATTCATTCAAGGAATTGTCACCAAGAAGACAACAAAAGATCAAAGAGATAATGGATGACTCTGAAAAAGATGTCTCAAATATGTTTCAAAACATAACTTTGAAACAAACTGCAGAATCAAACCTACAGTCAGAAGAAGAAATCTATCATAGATTGGATATGGAAAGAAGAATCAACTTTGATAGATTCTGGAATGGAAATATGTCAGATATGTCTCCCTCTTCAAGCACTCAAAGAGGAGGATCAAGCAAGAACTGTAGAATTAACAACTCTACAGCTCCTAAAAAGGCTTGGATTGCAAAGAGTAAAACTGGAGGAAATCCAAAGTATTGGATTCCTAAATAACTCACTTTATTTTGCAGGGACATGTTACAACCACCAAAAGAGAGATTTGGTACATTGATAGTGGTTGTGCAAGACATATGACTGGAGACAGAAGTTTGCTACAAAATGTGATAGATCATAAAGGTCCTAAAGTTGTTTTTGGAGATAATGCCAGTGGAACAGCTAAAGGATCAGGATGTCTACTCAAAGGAAATGTTCAGATCAATGATGTTTATTAGGTAGAAGGCTTAAAGCATAACTTGCTTAGTGTGAGTCAATTTTGTGACAAAGGCTACACTGTAGACTTTACACAAGACACTTGCATAGTCAAAGATGTTGAATCCCAAACCACTAAACTGACAGGAACTAGAAAAGGGAATGTTTACATTGTGGAGTGGAACTCTGCAGCTGAAACTACCTGCTTTCTAGCTAACAGTTCCAATGAAGTTAGTTGGCTATGGCACAAAAGAATGAATCACTTAAATTTTAAAACCATGAATGAACTTGTGAATAACAAACTTGTAAGAGGTTTGTCAAACACTAAGTTCAGGAAGGAACACTTATGTGATGCTTGTGTCAATGGGAAACAAATAAAAAAGACTTTCAAGAGTAAAACTCATTCAAGTACTTCAAGAACACTTGAATTACTACACATAGATCTTTTTGGACCCATAGAACCAGTAAGTATAAGTGGGAAGAAGTATACTTTGGTTGTTGTAGATGATTACTCAAGATTTTCTTGGATTGTGTTTCTAAGAAAGAAGAGTGAAATTCTACAGCGGTTGACAGAATTGTTAAGAAGGATACAGAATGAAAAGAACTTGAAGATTGTGAAGATCAGATCAGATAGAGGAACATAATTCACAAATCAAGTTATTGAAGAGTATTGTTCACTTTATGGTATTGCTCATGAATACTCTGCAGCTAGAACCCCACAGCAAAATGGAGTTGCTGAAAGGAAAAATAGAACACTCAAGGAGGCTGCAAGAACTATGATTATTGAAGCAAAATTGCCTAAGAAATTTTGGGCAGAAGCAACAAGCCCTGCATGCTATACCCAGAATAGATGCTTGATTGTTAAAGATCATATGAAGACTCCATATGAGTTATGGAAAGGAAGGACTCCTAATATCTCTTATCTACACATTTTTAGATGCAAATACTTCATACTGAATAATGGGAAAGAATATCTTAAGACTTTTGATTCAAAATCAGATGAAGGTATCTTTCTTGGTTATTCTAATGTAAGCAAAGCATTTAGAGTATATAACAAGAGATTGATGATTGTGGAAGAATCACATCATGTTGTTTTTGATGAACAACATTGCTCCCCTGAAGAAATTATTGAAGACTCTAAGGAGGACAACTCTAGAGTTACAAGTCAACAGCAATATGTTGAGATCAAAACTCCTGTAGACTTGACCAACAAAGGCTTTGGCACTATAATTGTTGAGTTACCACCATTAGAGAATGTAGAAGACCTAGTCCATGAGAATGTTCAAACAGAAGTAGAAACACCAACAAAAGGACTTGATGAGTCTGCAGTAGGTGAATCAATAGCTGTATAAAATAATGATCAAGGATTAGAACCTGTTTCAGATTTGATTTGGTTAAAAGATCACCCCCCCTGAGCATGTAATTGAAAATCCATCAGATGCTGTAAAAACCAGAAGATAAATCCATGAGGCAATGTTTGCTACATTTCTTTCATCTTCAGAACCTAATGATATTCATGAAGCACTGCAAGATGTCAATTGGATTATTGCAATGTAAGAAGAATTGAATGGTTTTGAGAGAAATCAAGTATGGGAACTTGTTCCAAGACCTAGGAATCACAAAGTGATTGGAACTAGGTGAGTATTCAAGAATAAACTTGATGAAGATGGAATTGTAACCAGAAATAAGGCAAGGTTAGTAGCTCAAGGCTATTGTCAATCTGAAGGCATAGATTTTGATGAATCATTTACCCCAGTTGCAAGATTAGAAGCTATAAGAATCTTTCTAGCCTATGCTGCACATATGAACTTTGCAGTCTATCAAAATGGATGTAAAGAGTGCATTTCTAAATGGTTTACTATCTGAAGAAGTGTATGTTGAACAACCACCAGGATTTGAGGAATCTACAGCTAAAGACAAGGTGTATAAGCTTAGAAAAGCCCTTTATGGACGTAAGCAAGCACTAAGAGCATGGTACGATACCCTTTGTGATCATTTGATCAAAAATGGATTCAAAAAGGGGATGGTTGACAAAACCTTATTCAGATTACAACATGGGAATGATATTTTTCTTTTCCAAATCTATGTTGATGACATAATCTTTGGCTCAACCAATGAAGATTTATGCAGAAAATTCTCTAAGCTCATGACTGAGAAATTTGAATGAGCATGATGGGAAATCTGAATTTCTTTTTGGGATTACAAGTTAAGCAAATGAGAGATGGAATTTTCATCAATCAAGCTAAATAGACTCAAGAGCTTATAAAGAGATTTGGAATGGATAGTTCTAGGCCTACCAATATACCTATGACACCTTCTGTGAAACTTGACAAAGATGAGAATGACAAAAGTGTTGATGTAACCAAATGATTAGGGTCATAATTGCATCTTTTTGCATCCAATTCTATATACTTTTGGTGTGCTTATGTTCATATTTGACCCTAAAATGATATACTTTGTGCATTTAACCCTTTTTGGCTAGAAAGTTGTGATTATAGGTGGAAACAAGCAAAACGAGAAAGAAACGAGCAAGATCAAGAAAAGTCCGTAATTCTTGAGTTGAACCAATTGGTGCAAATAATATATCATGTTGAAGAGCTCGAAGAGAGGGTCGCAACGCAAAAAGAATCAAGTCAATCGGAGCTCTAGAACTCAAGATATGAAGAAAACAACTCGCTAGGCAGCACGTCAACCCAGATCGCGCAGATTCGTTCTGGAACGGCAGCCGAAGGCTCGCACGAGCTCGCACGTGATCACGATCGGCAGGGTTCACGCCTGGGCTCGGCAGCTTGCAAAAGCGCGTGATCCCGCTGCCGATCACGATCGGCAGCCTCCAAGCTCACATTCGGCAGCGTGTTAAAAATCCGAAATTTTAGGGCTATTTTCGTATTTTCGCGCGTTTAATGAAGGGCACTATAAATACCTCAAGGATCAGATTTCCAAAGGGGGGATTCATTATCTTGATAATAATTCCAAGTTTTAGATTAGATTCATTTTGGAGCCGTTGCCGGGGAAATGATCTATTTGTTAAGCTAGTATTTGTTTGTTTACTTGAATGTTTTTGAATATTGTTGGTTTGTATTGTATGTTTGCTTGAGCATCCTTGAGTCCCGGCAATGCCAAAATAAGTTTTTGGCACCGTTGCCGGGGAAATGATCACTTTGTTAGGCTTGTGTTGATGTTTGCTTTGTTTTTCTTTGTTTCTTTGTTTGTGATAATCATTCTTGGTGAGTGTTGATACTTGCTTATTTTTGTAGGAGTGAACTCAATTGAAGATGGGCGAATACAACCATTACTCGTATTTTCCACAATACACATATCCTCCTAATTCCTACATATATCAACCTTACCTATATGTGTATCAACATCACCCGTATCAACCTCCCCCTCAACAGTCCTACCACCATCCATACCATTATCCCTATCCTTATTACTCTCCCTACCCATATCCATATTCCTATCCTTCTCCTCTCCACATGTCTAAGGAAGAAGAAGTAGAAAAAGAAGAGAAAGAGGAAGATATACCGAAAGAAGACGTATATGATCTAATCGATTGATTTCTTGAAGAGAATCAAGATTTAAATGAGGAAGATTTCAAGATAATCTTGAACTAAAATGATAAAGGATCTTATACCCCTTCTTCTTTCACTATTCGTACTAAATCTCTTAATGTTGAAATTTATGATTCTACTTCTTTTGCTAAATTTGATAGGAATCAAGTGAAAGAACAAGAAATGGAGGAGAAGAAAAGAGAATATTCAAGAGAAGGAAAAATGAAGATTCAAGAGGAGGAGAAAGGACTAGAAGAGGAAGATGAATGTCCACCTATGGACATGAGCTTCATGGAGGAAGAACAACAAAATGAAGTGGAAGATGAGCTTCAAGGAGAAATGAGCATTTCTAAACCCTTAAACTCTTCCACTTATGCTTACATTGATAATGTTGTTCATATTGATTTCGTCTTGCCTCTTGATATAATTGATTATAAGATTGAATTGAGAATCCTCTTGAACATATTTGTTAGTAGGAGATGGGGGTGGATTAGGTTGAGAAGAAAAGATGAATTTGCTTGTGCTTACATATTCAAAATGAAATGGAAAGTAGAGGTTTGGGATAGAAATCCTACATGTTTCCTTGATTTTGACACTTTGAGATTAGAGTTGGACAGCAAGGATGCCAAATATCCTTGGCCCATTATCTAACATTGGTGCGTCCGGCGAGGGGACGTTAAATCCAAGCGCTAGATGGGAGGCAACCCATCCTAAAAAATTTCTTGCTTATTAGGTTGCTTTGTAGTTTAGATAGTTTTATTTATTTTGATTTGCTTCATATGAGATAGTGTATTCTATTACCTTTGGTTGTGCATGTGATTTATCCTAGTTTGGGGGTGTTGCCTCTTGTCATATATGATGATTTCTTGGTTTAGTTGAGCTTATATATGCTTTAGTGGTTCATTGATTCTTTGCAAATCCTATTTTCATCACTCTTTTCCAAACTTTTAGGATCCTTGATCCGAAAAAGTTTGGGGGGTGTGTTTTTGTTCTTCAAATGATAGATTTGCAATGAAGTGTGAACTTGAGAAGGATATCTTGAGGAGAATTCTCTCTCACTTGGCCAAGAAAGACATTTTCGTGTAAGTGGCAATTCACTGTCCTATTTTTAATCCCAACTTAAGGTATGTCTTTACACTTATCTCTATATGTGTTTCCATTCTTAGGTTTAGTTTGTTTGATTTTAGATTGCTATTTTGAGTTTAATTGTTGATTCTTGTTGTATTGTGCTCTGATTTGTGCATTGCATGATCTTTTCTTCACTCTTTGCCAAACTTTTTAGACCCTTGGTCCCAAAAAGTTTGGGGGGTGTGTTCATTTCGTAAATCTCATTGCAATGCTATGCTTTAGGATGATTCGAGTGCTTCTATGATGTTTTTAGACCATGTGCTTATATGATTACTTGTTTTTGCTTGTTGATTTTAGTCATTGTTGCTTCTTTTGAGTAGTAGACGCATGAGATATGCTTATGGTTGTGAGGATGAGTTGAAAGTTCATGTTGGATGTAGTGGAGTTATGGCTTGATTCTTATCTTGTCTTTTGTGCTATGGATTTGATGATACTTGAGATTTTGATGATAAGAACTTTTTTTTGATATGAGATGAGTCATGATCACCCTATACCTGTGAGGTTTTGAGCCATTTATGCCCGTTTCAATCTTGAACGGATGATTTTCTTTGATGTGAGTTCTACACATGTGCATTATACTCTAGAACTTGGCTTTGATCTTGTTTGAGGCTACATTAGACATTGGTTTCACATGATATGATTTGAGGCATTTCTTTGATCTATATTGAGTCACTTTGCCCTATGAGCCTACCTTGATATTATTATCCATTGCTCACCATTTTGTGCCTATTATCCTTTCCATTGGCTAACCACACTTTAAGCCATTTTCCTTCCTTTTTGGAACTCTCTTATCCCTATGATTAGTAGAGTGAAAAGAAGGAAGGAAGATTAGTGATATGATGAAGAACATGGTGGCCTAAAGTGGAAGATATGAAGAATTTTATGCATGGATTGAAAATCTTTGAAAAAGGCAATTGCTAGCAAAGCAGGAGAAAAGTTGACTTTTGTTGAAAATATGGTCAAGTTGACCTTTGTTTTGAGTATGGCTATTAATTGCAAAGAAATTGAAGAATGATCTTGAAAGTGTGATTTTGAACAGCATAAAGAATGTGCACAATTGCATGAAGATGTGAATGATTATTACTTGATTCCTTATATGCTTTACTAATCATACTTAGTCACTCTTATCCATATCTATCCTTCCCTACCAAAGAGCCAACATTACAACCTTATGAAAGTCCTCATTGATGTGTGAATGATTTTTCATTTCAAGTGGTGGAGAATTTGAGACTTGAGTCAAGCTTATGGTAGTATTTGTATCATTGTGTGAAGATTGAGAGAACCTCAAACACTTGAGAGATGAGCTATACACTTCTATGTGAGGATCATGACTCGTTGATTTGAAAATTTATTAATTGATTCGATTTTGATTGTTGATTTGATGAAATTGCATTTTAGACTTGTTTGATATTGAGCTATGATTCTATGGCATTTGACTTGTACTTGATGCTTCATCGATACAATTATTCCCCTATCTTATTGTTTCGTTGCTCGAGGACGAGCAACAATCTAGTTTGAGGGTATGATTAGGGTCATAATTGCATCTTTTTGCATCCAATTCTATATGCTTTTGGTGTGCTTATGTTCATATTTGATCCTAAAATGATATACTTTGTGCATTTAACCCTTTTTTGCTAGAAAGTTGTGATTATAAGTGGAAACGAGCAAAACGAGGAAGAAACAAGCAAGATCAAGAAAAGTCCGGAATTCTGGAGTTGAGCCAATTGGTGCAAATGATATATCATGTTGAAGAGCTCGAAGAGAGGGTCGCAATGCAAAAAGAATCGAGTCAATCGGAGCTCTAGAACTCAAGATATGACGAAAAGAACTCGCTAGGCAGCACGTCAACGCGGATCGCGCGGATTCGTTCTGGAACGGCAGCCGAAGGCTCGTGCGAGCTCGCGCATGATCACGATCAGCAGGGTTCATGCCTGGGTTCGGCAGCTTGTAAAAGCGCGCGATCCCGCTGCCGATCACGATCGGCAGCCTCCAAGCTCACGATCGGCAGCGTGTTAAAAATCCAAAATTTCAGGGCTATTTTCGTATTTTTGCGCGTTTAATGAAGGGCACTTTGGACTAAACATTGTGGGCACTATAAATACCTCAAGGATCAGTTTTCCAAATGGGGGATTCATTATCTTGATCATAATTCCAAGTTCTTAGATTAGATTAGAGAGAGAATTAGTTAGTTACATAGTGAGTTCTTAGTTAGATTCAATTTTCTTTCTTCAATAACTTTTGATCCGTCCGTCGGATTTCCAATCCGTTTGTTCCTACATTCTTCTCTCGATTCAAGCTACAATTGTACGGTTCAATTTTGTATTATGCATTCCAGATTAGAAGATAGCTTTTCAAGGTTTGATGCTTGTCTTTCAATTCTCCAACAATTGGTAAGATTTCTTGTATTTCATTTCATATTAGTGTTAATCATGTTTGTCTATAGCTTCATTGTTGACTTTCATTTCCAATTAGCCATGAGCTAATATCCTTGTTGCATGGTTGTATGAATACTATGGGAATTTAATCTCTTGTTAATCCTATGCATGAATTAGTGATCTTGATGGATTAGTTCTCTTATTAATGATTTGTATGAATGCTTGAGATGTTTAATTGGAATGTATGGCTTATATGTTTTAGCAATGAAATGAGAATTGAGCTATAAGAACTTTATGCATACCAAATGTTTGATATTTGGCTTGTATGATCAATTAGAATTGCATATTAGCCTAAGACCTCTTAATTGGAGTGGTAGGAGTTGTAGAGAGATCTAGACACCTAATAGAGCCCTTACCTTGTGTTGTAGAGAGATCTAGACGCTAGTTGGCTTGACTAAGACACTAAGAGACCTTTTGCATGCTAGGATGGACAGGACACTAAAGGAACCATAGTAGGATTACTTCCATGCACACACATCCCTTTTGCTCACTTCCTTGAGGTGATAACTAGATTTACTTTGCTTTGTTAAAGTAGATAGAAACCTTGATTATTTTCTTGCTTTCCTAGCTATTAGCCTTTGTAGACATTCAATGCTTGCTTTATATCGCATCGTTTCCCTGTGTTTGAAATTTAACTTGGTTAACTTGCCGCGACAACAACGACCACGTACACTTGCTTGGAAATCATACCCAATTTTGGCAAACACCAAATATAGGAGACTAATTGGATCATTGCTATACTTTATAGCTAGCAGACCTAATATCATGTTTGCAGTAGGTGTATGTGCTAGATTCCAAGTAAATCCTAAGGAATCACACTTAAATGCTTTAAAGAAGATCATTAAGTATGTCAAATCCACACAAAACTTAGGATTATGGTATCCTAACGAAGGAGGAATTGAACTCATTGGGTACACAGACTCAGATTTTGCAGGCTGCAAGATTGATAGAAAGAGTACTAGTGGAATTTGCCAATTCCTAGGTGAAAGGTTGGTAGCATGGCACAGTAAAAAGAAAAATTCAATTGCTCTTTCTACAGCTGAGGCAGAATACATTACTGCTGGAAGTTGTTGTGCACAAATCTTATGGATGCAATATCAATTACAAGACTTTGGGATTGATTCAAGAGAAACAACTATATTTTGTGACAATACAAGTGCTATTGCTATTACACAAAATCCAGTTTTGCACTCTAGATCAAAACACATAGATGTAAGGCATCATTTCATAAGAGATCATGTTGAAAGAAAGGATGTGAAATTGACAAAGATTCACACTGATTTGAATCTTGCTGATATTTTCACTAAGCCTTTGTGTGAATCAAGATTCTCAATCTTGAGAGGTAATTTGGGAATGTTAGAATTGTAAGAAGACTCTGTAAGAATTTCTAAATTGCTAAGACAAACCCAGAAAATTGGAAAATCAGTAAAAAGGAAAATTACAGCTGCAAAGTCAAACTCTACAGCTGTAGACTTAGTTCTAAACTGTAAATTCCTTACCAACTGTATATTTCTAAATTCTAAGGATGTCAACTGCAAACTTAGGAAGTTTACAGTACTTTGTACAATTCTGATAATTAAATGAGACACTACAAATTAAGAAACTTTTGTACTAAGTTACATACATTTTAATTAATAAAATGTGTGAGTACGTATAACATTTTAAATAGAACTAAATTCTGTGTGAGTTAAATTTTTGGACAAATTTAATTATAAATTTGGTCCAGAATTTAAAAGCTCATAAATTTTAGGTCAAAGACCGAAATACCCCTATTCTTAAAGATCGTTTAAGGAAAGGTATTTAAAGGACCATTCATCCTTTTTATATCTCACTTTAACATTTCGAATCCCTTGAAACCTTTAAACACTCACTCTCCCCTACTCAAAAAAACCCAAGATCATGGCAATGAAAGTTATTTTCGGTGCTTTGTTCGATTTTGATGAAATATTAAAGAAGCATCCCACTGATGCTATGGAGGACGTGGTAAAGCACATAGTGAATCAAGAATGTTGAAGTAGATGTCGAAAGAAAAACATTATCAGTGAAGCCACAAGGAAGGAATGTAAATATTACAGCTGGTGATATTTGCAAAGCTCTTCATCTAAGGCAAGAAGGTGATGCAGATGACAACCTTAACTTTGCAGAAGAAGATGAAAAATACTAGAAAAGATTCACTGCAAACAAGCCATTTCCAAAGAACTGGAAGAGAATGTTCAAGAAGACTGACTTAACAGTTGAGTATGTTTATCTTTATGAAGCTATTGATAAATGCTTGTTATGTAGAACTGGTGCACATGATACTGGTACTATCTTAATGTGGGATTTAATGATTGCATTTGTTAAAGAGATTAAGGTAGATATTGGAGAACTCTTGTTAAGAAACATTGGTAATGATGTGGTAAAAGCTGGTAAGAACAAAGGATTTGGTTTGTTCTTGAATTACATCCTGAAGAAAGTTGGCTTTTCATTGTTTAATGGGCATAAGGGTCAGCCCATTATAACTAATAGGATTATTGGAAGGGTTAATTTCAAGAGAGGGGCTATGGATGCTCCTATGGCCCCTGAATCCAAAAGAAGAAAGAAGAAAACTGAGAGGAAGGTTCTCATTATAATTAGAGCACCAAAAGAACCTGAGAAACAAAAGAAGAAGAGTGTAAGAAGGAAGATATTAGTAGATGAGCCTACTGATTCTGAAGATGAGAATGACAGAGAAAAGAGGCAGAAGAAGTATCATTCTGAGAAAGCTACAGAAGATGAAATGGACAAGTCTACAGTTGTAGACTTGCTAACTGTACAGTCTGAAGAACAAGTTGAAGAAGCAGAAAATCCTGAACCTGAAACTGAACAACTCCCTGTTGTTCCAGTTGAGAGGGTTGATGAATTTGAAGAAGAAAGACAAAAGTTTGAGGATTGGAAGCTGGTGAGAGAAGAGCTTGAGAAGTTGACAGCTGAGTAAAGGAACTTGTTCAAATGGGTTGTTGAATGGACAAGTTGTAGTGATTTAAATGAATTGATGAAGCCAAATTTCCTTGATCAGTTTATTGCTAGTAAAAGAAGAAAAGAAAAAGGAAAAGGTAAGCAGATTATTGAAGCACCTGCAAGGTAGAAAATCACCAAATCTGCAGCTGCAACTTTGAAAGTGGTTCTAATGACTGAAGAAGATCCAGAAGCTCAATATGATGTTGATTATGATGTGGTAAGCACTGAAAGTGATGAAGATAAACCACAAAGAATTGGTGAAGGAAGCACTCAAGAAGTTGAAACTGAAGGATTGACTATCTTGGATAAGGAAGCTATTCTGATGGAATCTGCAGGAGCTAGTGCTGCAGATCCAGTAATGGTTGAAAAAGACCCTGCTTAGAAGGAATCTGAAAAAGAAAAAGAGACAAGAAAAGATGATTCTCCTTGCCAAGAACCCAAAGACAAGCCAGATGAAAATGATGATGATGATGGCAATGATGATGCACCAATGGGTGGTGCTCAAGCCCAAGTTCAAACTGAAGCTCAAGAGAAAATTGTGGAAATTGAAGTTCAAACCTCTGAAAATGTCCAAGTTGATGAGCAAATTGTAGATGATACATCGAAGGAGATCGATAAAGACACTTCTAATCCTATCACAAGCATTTTTCATCAATCTCCACCTGCAATGTTCACATTAGAAGAAATCTACAGACATGGAACTCCCCCACTGCAGAGTTACTCAGCACTTGAAAGAGAAAATATAGATGATTATATTGCTGAATTTTCTACTGAGGTGATCTTAACTCCTAGCAAGAGGAAGGCATCTACTGAAGACTCTACAGCTGTAGAGTTGGTGTCTTCTAAAGCTCAAAAAGTTGTGAAGGGAAAAGAGTTAGTAATCAGAGAAGGAGATTCTGAGGAAGAAGACAGTGATACAAATCCTCAGATGACACATAAAGAAGTTGTCTCACATCTGAAGAATTTGGAAGAATCTTTTAAGAGCATTGAGGCTGAAATTTTGAAGCAAGTCAAGCAAGTTCCCGATGCTATAATCTCTCATAATGTCAGAAAAGGTATGGAAGACCTTGTAAAGAAATTTGAGGAGAGAAGCTCAGAGGAGAAGAAGGTTCTTGAGAAAAACTTCAAAGTTGTTGTGGACAGCTTATTGGCTCAAAATGAAGGTATCAGAAAAAAATACAGCCAGAAGTCAAGAGAAATAAGTAATCTACAATCGGATATTACCTTGATGAAGAATGACTTTTTTGATCTGAAAGTGGAAGTGAAAGGTATGAAGAAAGAAATGACAAGGATGATTACTGAAAATGATTCTTTGAAGAAGGATTTAATGGATAAGCTTAACACCATTTTGTCGCACATTGATGTTGGCAAAAAGGGGGAAAGCAATATTGAAAAAGATATCAAAGAAGGAGAACAAGCAACAGAGAATATCCTTGAGAATGTAAAGGATATTGGAAAAGCTTGGGAGAAAGAATTAGAAGCTGCAAAGTCCTTATCTATAGGAGTGGGTGAACAGACAAAAGAAAGATTTCAATTAAAGGAAACTAAGGGAAGTTCTAAAGAAGGAAAGAATATTCAGTTACCTAAGTCTACAGCTCAGAAACCTACAGCTCATACTCAAAAACATTTTGGTTACTGGGAACAAACTGTGAAGGAATCAAGAGAGAGAAGGAAGAGAAAGAAAGGAAAGAAAGACAAGAGGAGAAAATTTTTGAGGAATCTACAGCAATTGTGACTGCTCAACCTTTAAATGATCAACCATTGAGTATGGTTCCCACTGAAGATTCTGAGGAAAGGATCAATCGAATGAAAGCTGAATTTGACAATTTGTGGAAAGAATATTTAAGCATTTGCAACAGGCACACTGTGATTAAGAAGATCAAGCTTAAGAAGGATAGGTTCCAGAAATTCAAAGACCTGAAGGCTGATGGATCACTTTACAAAGGAGATAATGCTAGGCTCCTTGGTGGAAAGATCAGAAGAACTCCATTGCCTAAGAGGATATTTAAGTCAAAGAAAGAAGAAGAGATGGAATCCTATGAACTCCAAATGTTGATGAAATATTTTGAAGAGGATGAGAAAAACATGAAGCTTGTGGAGCAAGGAATTCTGAAGGCCCAAGATGAAGATTCTGATGAAGAAACTGATGAAGAGAAAGATGCAGATCCCAAGCACAGGAGAAGGTGAAGACCCTACTCTAGATTAGACACTAAAACTGTTTAGTTTTTAGTCTAATTAATGATTGTAAGCTGTATCTTGAACCCTTTTTATTTTATGCTGCTTTGTGCTATGTGCTCTGTGTTGTGTTATGTGCTTTGCTCTGTTTTCTTATCTGCTTTGTTTTGTTCCTTTGTTCTATTTCTTGTTGTGTTTATTTTGTTTCTAAGACAATTTCTTGTTGTCTTTGTTAATTGTTTTGTTGTTTGTTTTGCCAACATCAAAATAGGGGGAAATTGTTAGTACCTTTGTTTAGATTTTGATGTGTGCAAAACAATGTATTTGAATTGATCTAACACTTGTATTAAGGAAATTGGTGTTTGAAACATATAGTTGTAAGTGAAGTCTGTAGCTGTGTGTTTGATCAATCTACAGCTAGACATGACCCTACAGCTGATTATTGATATTGACAGGACTCTACAGCTACAAGATTGAAGACTCTACAGCTGCAAAGAACCGTTTGAAGGGATGGTACAAGTCAGATTATTTGAAGATAATGAAGACCTTTAAGCACTATTAGTGTAGCTCTCAAGCAATCACTAAACTGTACTTAAAGTGGAGGATTCTTCTTAATTCTGGAGGATAATGAAGATTAGTTACAAAGAGGCCAGAATTCTGAAGAAAGGACATAGTACAATCAGTACTATCCTGTGTGAAGGATGAGGACCACTTCACACATGCCAATAGAGAGAGAGGAGCCTTATCTGAATTTCAAATTTGAAATTCCCAACGGATAAGTCACACCACTCAATCTATAAATAGAAGATGTCCTTAGAGGAAGCAACAACGACAACCCTGCGCATACAAGCATTCAACCTAAGCAAGTCTACAGCCAGTATATTCTGAGAGAGCTTTTCTTGTTCTATTCTTTGTGATTCATAGGATAGTTGGTTAGAATTTTCTTAGTAAGAATCACACCTTTGTTTTTGTTCCCTCACCCTCTTTATATTTCTACTTTGTGTAGATATCTCTTTGTGAGGTTTTGTAAAACTCTTTGTGAGTTATATTTTGAGTGAATAGGGTAGTTTAATCTCTTTTTAGAATAGGAATCTGAGTGAACCTAGTTCTAAGGGGGAACTACTTGTAAAGATCTTTGTGATCACTTCTTAGTGAATTTGGCACCTGAGTGGTGTAACAGTGGATGTAGGTTGTCTCTTTATACACACTGAACCACTATAAAACCTGGTCTATTTAATTTCTGTTATTTAAATTCTTGTCCTGCATATTCATTTATTCTGTTACATTCATCATTGCTTTTGAAACCTAAAGTGCATAAAACCTTTTGTTTTTCACAGAAACTGACTCTACAGCTGTAGACTTCTCTAAGTCACTCAGCTGTTAAGTTGAGTTTATATTGTTTTTCATTAACACTCACTTTATTTCGCTGCACATTGAAGTATTCTCAATACAATTTCAATTGTGAGAATTACTCTGATATTTTGTCTACAAGTGATTGTTTTTTTTTTTTTTGTAAAGTTTTGAACTCTGTAGCTGTAGACTTGCTAGTCCACAACACTAACCTTTGTGGTCCAGTTTATAAAACTCTTGTAGACTTGTTATTTTAAACTTGAAAAAGGGTTACTGTAAGATTCTAGAATCCATCCTTTTGAAAAGTTTGAAAAATCTGATTTTGGACTCAAGGTCTATTCACCCCCTCTAGACCTTGACCACTTTAAGGGACCAACAGTACACAATTGTTATTTTTTAATATTCAAAATTTCTCAAATTTTAGTAAAAGAAATCTCCCTCCCCGCCCCTTTGTCTCTCTATATAAATATATGTATTTATGTTTCTCTTTTTGGTAATTTTATTGTTTGTTTTTTCAGGTAATTAAGTCCTGATTAGACATTACACGTCACAGGACTAAATTCATAAAGTGAATAAATTTTTGATTTTACGCAAATTCTAGCTTGCACTTGGGTGCACGGTATGCACCTTAATTTTAGTTCAATTTTAAATTTAATTTGATTTTTCCAGAAACACACTATACGCCGCACTGTGTATTTTTTAGTATAGCAAGTTATTTTGTAGATTTGTTCTTTGGGTATTAAGATGTTATTCTTGGGGTATAGCTATATTATTATTCGGGTATTCTATAATTGTTCTTGAGGTATTATTTATGTGTTAATTATCATCTGCCAATCCTCGCCTTGGTTGTCTTCTTGATAGACTTTATCATTAAAATTTAGCATATTGAATTTTTTATAATAGAACTTATCTATTAAGATTATCTCTGAATTCTAGAGAGGATAACATTTCATATTGAATGTTGGGGATCAGTGCATGTTTAATTTGATTTTCTAGAGTAGCTTTAATGTGTCTTTGTGATTGGTGTGTTACTTTCCTTTATATTCTATTTTCAAATGTTCTTTTGATTAATTTAGAGTTTGGCAGTACCATGGAAAGTCTTTGTAATGAATATTGTGGCCTTTCTTTGATTTTCTATTACAACCAGTCTCTTTTATGGGACCTATAAAAATTAAATTAAAAGATCTATGCACTCCTTCACTATCTTATAATCCATTGAGCATTTGCCGGTACAAGATAATTTTATTTATATATAGAGACAAGGGCTACTGAAAGAAAACAAATAATGTGATTATTCACATTACAGTGTACATAGATATTGTCGCATCCCTATTTTATAATACTTTTGTAGACCAAAATATATAAAAACACATTCAAACAACAATAAGATAAATTAAATAGACGTATTTATTTTAAAATTTGCAGCGAAAATAATTATTATAAAAGCAAAATACATTAGTACTTAGATTATTTATACTAAAAGATAGTATATCCTGTCTTAGTTAAAGTAACAAGCACATACTCAAATTTTCTATGCGATGCGACTCATAATCCTAAAAACTGTCAAACTCAAACTTAACATCGTAGTATATTAGAAAACACTATAAACAAATTTATTGACATTAAATATTAAACAGCAAAACAGGCAATCCACCATTGCTCCACCGCTCCCCCCTTTAATCTGCAAAACGTTAAATACTTTGGGGTGAGCAACCAACTAGCTCAGTGGGATTCCCTTTGTCACAATTAAATATCACAAGTAAATCAAATCATCAACTCACATAATATGCATGCATAAGCAATGCATCTGTATATTGGCCAATCTGTATACGGTGGAGTTGCCTCCAAGGAGCTACTGTAACGCCCCAGTTTTCCAAAATGCAATTTTGTCATTCTAGAAACCCGAGTCGTCATTTAGTGACTGAAAATCCGTACTATTTTTTCCTTCAAAAGTAGATAGCGGAAGCATATGTTTTGTTAAAAGAATACATGTTGATTAGGGTCATAATTGCATCTTTTTGCATCCATTTCTCTATGGTTTTGATGTGCTTATATTCATATTTGATCCTAATTTGGTATAAATTGTGCTATTAACCATTTTGTGGCAAGAAAATGTATTTTGTAGTGAAAACGAGCAAAAATCGGCAAGAGACAAGCAAGTTTTTAAAAGTTCAGAAATTGTGAGTTGATCCAACGGAGGCATATGATAGACCATGTCGAAGAGTTCGAAGAGAGGGTCGCAACGGAAAAAGAACCGAGTCAATCGGAGTTCTAAAACTCAAGATATGAAGAAAACGAGGAAGTCGAGGATCGATCGCACAAGCCGAAGCTGGACTCGAGCGACCACAAGGCCAGACTCGAGCGACCATTGCCTTACACTCGTGCGAGGATGCTCTGGTTCGTGTGATGAAGGCTCACACGAATGCTCACACGAATGCCACTGTTGTCCACTCGTGTGATGCCCCGGACTGCACATTTTTTAAGGGTTATTTCGTCTTTTCGCGCGTTTAATGAAGGGCATTTTGGACCAAGTATTGTGGGCACTATAAATACCTAAAGGATCAGATTTCCAAATAAGGAGATCATCATTATTCCAAGTTCTTAGATTAGTTTAGAGAGAGAATTAGGTAGTTACTTAGTGGGCTCTTAGTTAGATTCAATCTTCTTTCTTCCATAACTTTTGATCTGTCCGTCGGATTTTAGATATGTTTGTTCCTACATAATCGTAGTGATTAGAGCTTTATTCCTGCTGTTCAATTTTGTATTTTGATCTTTGGATCAAGACTTAGCAAATTGGAGGTTTGTAGCTTATATTTCAATTCATCCACTTATGGTAAGTTTTCCTTTAATTCTCTTGTTATAGTTACTATTCATGATGTTTACATTGTTCATTGTTGATTTTCATTTCCAATTAGCCATGGGCTAATATCCTTGTTGCATGGTTGTATGAATACTATGGTAATTTAGTCTCTTGTTAATCCTATGCATGAATTAGTGATCTTGTTGGATTAGTTCTCTTATTAATGACTTGTATGAACGTTTGGTATGTTTAATTGGAATGTATGGCTTATATGGTTAGCTATGAAATGAGAATTGAGCTATAAGAACATTATGCATACCAAGTGTTTGATATATTGCTAGTATGACCAATGAGAATTGCATATTAGCCTAAGACCTCTTAATTGGAGTGTTAGGAGTTGTAGAGAGATCTAGACACCTAATAGAGCCTTACCTTGTGTTGTAGAGAGATCTAGACACTAGTTGGCTTGATTAAGACACCAAGAGATCTTTTGCATGCTAGGATGGATTGGATTCTAGAGGAACCATAGTAGGATTACTTCCATGTACACTTCACACTTGCTCACTTCTTTGAGGTGATAGTTAGGATTTACTTTGCTTTGCCATAGTAGATAGAATCCCTGATGGTTTCCTTGCTTTCCTAGCTATTAGCCTTTTGTAAACATTCAATGCTTGCTTGATATCGCATCGTTTCCCTGTGTTCGATATTTAACTTGGTGAACTTGCCGCGACAACAACGACCACGTTCACTTGCGTGGAAATCATACACGATTTTGGCAAACAAGTTTTTGGCGCCGTTGCCGGGGAAACGATCACTTTGTTAGGCTTGTATTGTTGTTTACTTTGTTTTTCTTTGTTTCTTTGTTTACTTGACTATTCTTGATGAGTGTTGATACTTGCTTATTCTTTTAGGAGTGAACTCAATTGAAGATGGGCGAATACAACCATTACTCGTATTCTCCACAAAATATATCATCTCCTAATCCATACCTACATCAACTTTACCCATTTAAAACCCCAACCACTTTCGATAAAATCACCAAGTTAGAAGAGTGTATGAAGCACATAATGGTGACGTTATGGAACCAAAACCAAATTCTACCACCTCCACAAGAAGTTTCTTATCCTTCTAAACAATATACATCTCAAGATTCCTACTCCTATGAAGATCCACATTCCTACACTTTACCCTCTCCTATACCTTGCCATCAAGAAGAAACTCCTCCTAGTTATGTAGATGAGGCTCTTGCTCAAATTCTCAAGAAATGGGAAAAGATAAGCATTGAAGCTACAAGGTGCTTTGAAGAGACCAATAGGAAGATTTATAGACTTTTCCAAGCTCGAGGAGATCAAATCAAGAACTTAGAGCTCAAAGTGGGGCAATTGACCCAACAAGCCCATGAGTTTTGCAAAATGTCATATCAAGATTCCTACTCTCATTATGAATATACATGCTCCTACACTCCATACCCTCCTATGACTTTCCATCAAGAGGACACTTCTTCAAGCTATGTGAAAGATATTTTAGCTCAAATCCTCAAGGAATTGGAAGAAATAGAAATGGAAAGGAAAATGTACTTTGAGGAGACAAACAAGAAGTTTGATGAGATTTTCATGTCTCAAAGTCATCAAATCACGAATTTGGAGTTCCAAATGGAGCAATTGAGCATTCAAGCCAATGAGATGTGTGAGGAGGAAGATGGGGGTAATAATCAAGATGAAGGGGATGTGGAAGATGAAGATGATAAGCGTCATGAGACAATTAAATCTCTTTCTATTCTAGATTGTATTGGAGCTCAAACGTCTATTGAACCTTCTCATGCTTACATTGATTATTAGATTCCTATTATTAATGATGATTTTGCTTATAAATTTCCTCATGCTATATTGATTAGGAATCAAGAAGAAAAGAAGGATGAACTAGAAGAAGAAGAAGAAAGAGAAGAGTGTGTAGAGGTGGAGGAAAAAGAAGAAATTGATGAAAGTGAAGAGGATGAAGAAGATAAAGATGATTATGAAGAGATCAAATTTACTCATGCTTAAGATATTTCCGATTTTAAGAGCTTTATGAATCCTTTTTACAATTATATTGAGTATGATATTAATCCTCTTTATGATGATAATGAATATGATAATTCCTTTGTATATATTGATAGGAATCAAGAACGAGAAGTGGAGGATAAGGAAGGAGAAGATTCAAAAGGAGGAATGGAGAAAGAACAAGAAGAGGAAGATGAAGGTCCACTCATGGACATAAGCATCATTGAAAAAGAACAACCAAATAAAGTGGAAGAGGAGCCTACAATTGAAATAAGCATTTCTAAACCCTTAGACTCTTCCATTTGTGCTTTCATTGATAAAGTTGTTCATTGTGAATTTGTCTTGCCTCTAGAGTTGATCAATGATAAGATTGAATTGAAAATCCTTTTGAAAATTTTTGATAATAGGAGATGGGGGTGGATTGGTTTGAGAAGAAATGAGAAAGAAAATGCTTGTGCTTATAAGTTTAAAATGATAAGGAAAGTAGGTGTTTGGGGTAGAAATCCTACATGTTTCCTTAGTCATAATGCTTTGATATTGTTGTATAATGGGAGGAATGCTAAATATCCGTGGCCCTTTAGCTAACATTGGGGTCGTCCGGCTAGGGGACGTTAAATCCAAGCGCTAGATGGGAGGCAACCCATTCTTTAAAAATGTTTCTTGTTTTGTTGTTTGCTTGGTAGTTAGATATTTTGCTTGCTAGTTATTTTCATGAAGGAATTTGAAGCTTAGGGATGTGTTTTGGATTTCTTGAACATTGATATGAGGTAGTGTATTCTATTACCTTTGTTGGTGCATGTGATTTATCCTAGTTTTGGGGTGTTGCCTCTTAGCATATATTGTGTTCTTTGGTCTAGTTGAGATTGATAGATGCATTGTTTGATCATTGATTTATTGCAAATCCTATTTTCATCACTCTTCTCCAAACTGTTTAGGCCATTGGTCCAAAAAAGTTTGGGGGGGTGTGTTCGTTCTTCAAATGTTGATTTGCAAGGATAATGGATGAGACTTGTGAGCTTGAGAAAGGTGTGATAAGGAGATTTCTCTCTCACTTTGCCAAGAAGGACATTTTCGTGTAAGTGGCAAGTCACTCTTCTATTCTTAATCCCAACTCAAGGTATGTCTTTACACTTATCTCTCCCTATTTGCTTCCATTCTTAGGTTTAGTTCGCTTGATGGTAGATTGCTATTTTTAGCTTAATTGTTGATTCTTGTGGTATTGTGCTTTGATATGTGCATTGCATGATCTTTTCTTCACTATTTGCCAAACTTTTTAGACCCTTGGTCCAAAAAAGTTTGGGGGGGTGTGTTCGTTTCGTAAATCTCATTGCAATGCTATGCTTTTTAATGATTTCTAGTGCTTTCTTATGTCTTGTGACCTTATGCTTATGTGAATGCCTTGTTTTGCTTGTTGGTTGATTGCCATATTGTTGCTTGTTTTGAGTAGTGTGGCATGATATATGTTTATGGTTGTGTGGATGAGTTTAGAGTTCATGTTAGATGTAGTGGATTTATCTCTTAATTCTTGCCTTGTCTAGTTGTGATTGATTTTATGATGCTTGATACTTTGATGATATGAGCATTTTTTATATGATATGAGTCTTGATCAACCATTACCCGTGAGATTTGAGCCAAATTTTGCCCGTTTCAATTTTGAACGGATGATATTCTTTGATGTGAGTTCCACACATGTGAATTATACTCTAGAACTTGGCTTTAGTCTTATTTGAGGCTACATTAGATAATGATTTCACATGAGATGATATGAGGCATTTTCTTTGATCTATATTGAGTCACTTTGCCCTATGAGCCTACCATTGATATTGATATCCTTTGCTACCCATCTTGTGCCTATTATCCTTTCCTTTGGCTAACCACACTTTAAGTCATTTTCCTTCCTTTTTGGAACTCTCTTGTCCTCATGATTAGTAGAGTGAAAAGAAGGAAGGAAGATTGGTGTTATGATGAAGAAATTGGTGGCCAAGGTGGAAAGAAGTTCTATGCATGGATAGATTTGAAAGAAGGTTCAAAAGGCAAGTGCTAGCAAGAAATTGAAAAAGGTTGACTTTTCATGAAAATTTGGTCAAGTTTGACTCAAGTGTTGTGAGTATGTTCACAATTGTAAAAAAAGGGAAGATTGATTCTTTGAAGTGTGATTTTGAAGGAGCATGAAGATGAGATTGCTATTTGCATAAAGATATGATCTACATGATGATTCCTTCTATGCTTTACTAATCATACTTAGTCACTTTTATCCATACGTTCCTTCCCTACTAAAGAGCCAACACTACAACCTTATGAAAGTCCTCATTGATGTGTGATTGATTTGTCATTTCAAGTGGTGGAGAATGTAGACTTGAGCCAAGCTTATGGTAGTATGTGTATGAAGTGTGATGATTGAGTGAGCCTAAACACTTGAGGGTTGAGCTAAACACTTATCTTGTGAGGATCTTGACTCATTGATTTGATATCTTGCTCATTGATTCATTGTTGATAGTTGATTAGATGAGATTGCATTCTAGATTTGCTTGACATTGATTGATATTTTCATGGCATTTGACTTGTGCTTGATGCTTCATTGATACAATTATTCCCCTATCTTATCGCTTCGTTGCTCGAGGACGAGCAACAATCTAGTTTGGAGGTGATAATACATGTAACTTTTTTATTTTTTTTGAATATGATATGATGAATATGTGGAGAATCACCTACCCACTATGGATTGTTCTTTGAGGAGAAAAGAAGCTATTTTTTGAAATTTGCTCAAGTCTGTGGTATTGATTTCCAAGCAGGAAGATATTATGATAGGAGTTCCTTAGAGGAGTGTAACTTTGGGAATGACATTGAAGATTTGTTTGCTAATATCTGATGGAGCGGATTGCTTAGTCTTCAACATTTCGACTCATGCAAGGAGCTAAACATTGAATTCTTGAGGACACTTGAAGTGAGAGAAGTGGATGGAGTTCCAATTCGAGCAAGATTTCGGATAAAGAATGAGAGCTATGTCATGACAACAAATCAAATCAATGAAATTTTCGGGTGTGAAGAAAATGTTGAGAAAGGAAATTTCTATGCATGGGAAAAGTTTACTAGAGCTCAAGAAATAAGAAGAAGGATTAGTGATGATGAGAACTTCAATCCTCAATTTTCTAAGTCCTCTAGTCTTCTTAATCCTATCTTGTATTGTGCTCACCGGATCATAGCAAACATTATCTTTGCAAGAATCGAGCCGAACAGGGTGAGAAGTGATGACTTGTATATCTTGCATTCGATGCTCACTTCTAAAAAGGTGGACTTCGGGGCCTATCTTTTGAAGAATCTTAGTCAATAAAATGTGCGGACTAATTGTGCTTATGGAGGACTAATTGCATTTATTGTTCAAAGGGCTAGTCCTTCACCCGAAAGGGAATGTGCAATGGGCGCATTGATTGATGTTGCACATTTGATAAGGTCTAAGAAGTTTAAGAGGAAGTTGAAAGTTGTTTGTGTTGTAGGGAGGAAAGTCACATTAGTTCATAATCATAGTGAGATTCTTAGATTAGAGAGAGAGAGGTAGTTACTTGGTGGTTTCTTAAGATTTCTTCTCACAAATTCTTAGATAGCTTTTGATCTACCGTTGTGATCGTTGATCCGTTAATTCCTGCATTCTCATCTGGTCGTAGGCTACATTCTCACCGATTGAATTTCAATTTCCATTGTCGGATTTCAAGTTAGCATTTTAGAGGTAAATTGTATCTTTCCAATTATCATTGTAATAGGTAAATTTCTTCACATTTCTTTCTTAATGATGAATGTTCCTAGCTTAATTGTTCTTATGTTCACTCAATTAGCCATGAGCTAATTCCTTCATGTGTTAGTGTATGATGCCTATGGAGTAGTGTAGTGATATGTTGATCTTTTGAATGCTTTGAGTTGTTGTCTGATCAAATCTCTACATTGATGGATTGAATAAATGCTTGCATGTGTAGAAGATAATTAGGGCCATTAGGGAGTTAGTCTCTTGCGAAAGTAGAGCTATTTTCCTAAACTTTCTTGTATTAAGGCCAATGCATATCAAGTGTTTGATAAAATTCCTAATATAGTGAGAATTATCTTTAGAGAATTAGATGAACAATTAGAGGCTTTGATATGTTATTAGGGAAACCTTTTGCATCTTAGAGTGGTTTGCCCCTTGATTATGCACAATCTCATTGCATGATAAAGTGATACTTCACTACATGAAACATAGGATAGTACACTAGCACATACTCCTCACATTTGCTCACTTTGCAAACACAAGTTGATAGGTAGTTTACTCTTTTGACGCATTAGTAGACGATAGAAACCTTTCTCCTTTATTGCTTTGTTAGCTAGCCAATTGAAACAACGAATTTTCCTTACAAGTCCCCGTCTCCTTTGGGTTCGATATATTTTAAAACTTGGTCAAGCTTACCACGCTCATAACTTTTTTTTGAACAATCCATAGTGGGTAGGTGATATTGATCTAGATATGATGAATATGTTTCATTAAAAGAATACATGTACAGCGGAAAGATAATTTTTTTTTTTGAAGGCGCGTAGATAATTTTGATGATTTAATATGCAAGGATCTTTATAAAAAGTTTGGCACAAAGTAGACAACAAAATAACTATCATACATTATTATCCAGAGATTTTATAATTGTTCTTCACTTTAGCATATTCATAAAGTCATAATAAAAGTTATCGTCCGTAACTCCTTTTCTTTTGATGCACGACAAAATACCAATACAGGAAACCGTATCACTCTTCCACTGGCACGAACTCCACCTCATCATATCCTGAAAAAGATTTATAAATAGGGGGTGAGATTTGAATTCTCAGTGTGGGCGACATGTACGCTACTATAGACATTAGCAGTACGCAAACGTATCATTCTGTAAAAACATTTTTCATAGCCACAAAGACTCATCATTCATCATATAGCCCATAGGCCCTTTTCCACCATGGCGCCTAGCTACACAAGCCAGACCATTACGTATCATTTGAGATAC
>JAPKLY010000057.1:1593852-1611924 GCA_026898435.1 Prunella vulgaris | reverse complement strand
TGGCGCCTAGCTACACAAGCCAGACCATTACGTATCATTTGAGATACCTGTGCCCGTAGGCATTTGGGTAATAACCTCGTAACTGGACCCGAAGGTCAAAGCATATTTTCATCCGCATACACCAACAGTCCATATAGTATTCAAGGCAATACAGTAAATGTCACCCACCTTAAACGCTTTCCTTTTGTAAAAACAATCACCATTCTTTTCACCCAGAAATCCTCGTCACCATTCTCGCACTTACATCTAGCACCATTCGTTGCGTTTCAATTATTGATGTCTTAGAAATTCTTTTAGATTTTATACAAGTTTGTCCGAAAGGGGACTTTTGAGCACTTAAAGTCTTATTCTCTTTATTCTTATCAATTAAGAAAACATATAATCATAAATTCAAACAAGAGAATATAACATCCTAAAATTAGGAAGAAAACATGATGTTCTAAACATAGTAAGGAAATATAATATCCTAAACTTTGCATGAAAATATAATATTCTAAATTTGAAGAGTATATAGCACATATCATCTTAAAATAGAAGAACATGTAGTATTTTAATGTCCTAAACATTAAATAAAAAGAACATATAGCATGCAATTTGCTAAGGTTTTAAACTTGCAATAACTAGTGTCCTAAACCTTTAAATGATAAACATATCATCATAAAATTAGAATAATGAGTTCAAAACCATGCAAACAAAATTTCATACTTAGCATTTTAGAACTCCAAATCACTATCACATCATGCTCATCAAATATGATCTATTTCAGTAAGAAACAATTTGAAAAGGAATACCTTTTATTTTATATTCTTAAGTATTTTCTAAACACATTTTAATATAACCAAAAATCACAAAATTTATATAATGAGATCATAATTAGGTTTATACCACCCAAAATATGTGGCAATTCAATTTGTAGGTTTTGGATCATCTTTAGAAAGAGGACAATGATTTTCTTAGGTTTTCATAGAAAATTCCAACAGCAGGACCTTAACAAAAATAATTTTTGTAAATATTTAGGCTAGTTCAAAAACTTTGAAATAAATCATGGAGATCCCCAAGTTCACCTAGTATTTAATAGTGTATTTTACAAAAGTTGTGCTCGAGCCGATTTTTCTCAAAAATTCAAAGAATTCCAAATTTGGGGACTTCTCAAGGCAAACAAGAAAATATAGTCCTTAATCTAAAATCAACACTAAACATCATGCCATTCACTTAAATCATGCATTCACATAGCATTTATCAACACATATCCTTCACTAACATAGCATTTTAGACTAGTTTTATCATGGAAAACATTTGCATTTTTTTTTTTACAAGAAGGTAACACATGAGCAACAACATTCAAGTAGGGCAGTATGCATTTTGGACTACACTCATACCAACTTTGAGCATTTTATAAAAATATCAAAACTCACCCAAAAATCATAAAATTTTTAAAGTAGCTACCTTATCATGTATATTATACATATAAAATTTATTTCATGTCATTTGATTTAGGAAAATATGAGTTTTAGGCTTGTTTTCAAAACATGGCAGATTGTTCCAGATATTCCAGAAACTGTGCAACTTTCGAAATAATTTTGGTAAAAATATTTAAACACCTATAAAAATCAAGAAATAAATCATGAAGGTACTAAGCTTCATGTAGTATTTTACCATAATTTTTAAAATATTTTTCCATGAACTGATTATTCCCAGAAAATCCATAATTTCGAAAAAATGAGCAGTTTGTCACACATTTTTAGAAAATTCATAACTTATTAACGAAAACTCCAAAATTGCTCAACCTAGATTCAAATGAAAGATAACTTGATCTAGTTTCTAACCATATAAAGATAACTAAAAAATATATAACACATGAGTTCCGAATACTGTAAGAAATCCGAGGTCAGTGCATAGAGTGTGTGGTTTGTGTGCATGCTTTCACTTACATTTTCTATTAACTACCATGCCACCAACATTTTAACACCTTCAAAAACATCATCCAAGACTTCATTTATCATGCATTTGAACATTAAAAGTAGCAAAGTCCTAAGGTTTCATGGTATCTAAAAATATGAAACAATAAACACACATAGCTTACATACACATGCAAGAAAACCAAATGTTTTGAGTTGAGGTTTTACAACCTTCGGAGCCTTTTTCTTGTTAATAAAAGAAGCTTTTTTTGTCCCTTGACCATTAAGCTTGTAGGAATGGAGCACCACTTGGAGGAATAATTTGGTTTTGAGCTAAAACAAGGCAATGGAGTAAGTCAGGAGAAGTGGAGAGGAAAAACATGAACTTAAAGAGAGAAGGGGAGATGTTGGCTTCTTCTTTGCAAGGAAATGACTCCTATTAGGAGTAATTAGCATTGACTTAGTATCTCTGTAATTAGCATTAATTTAGGATCGGTGTAATTCGCATTAATTGTAAATATTCTGATTGATTCATGTAATTACTCCTTGGACTGTAAATCCTTCCGATATATAGTGGATTTCTTTTCTCACCTGATCAACGGTGATCATATATTCACTCTCACATGGTATCACGCCTAACACCTCTCGTGAAACCCTAAATTTTTTTTTTCTCCGGTCTCTATCATCTTCCATGGCTAATCCTGCCACTGACCCACTTCCTATCACTGCTATGATTGCCATGGTGAATATCCATCTCACCAATGACAATTATTTGAATTGGCGTAGGCAAGCATACCCAATAATTGTTTGCCTCGATCTTGTAGGCCATATCGACGGCACTCCTACCCCATCACCCACCGTTGTCTCATCCGACGGCACGACGACTGCCAACCCTGACTACACCGTCTGGCGTGTCAAGGATAAGCGTCTTCTAGGCGTTTTGATGACCACGATCACAGCCGAGGCGATCTCTGAAGCTGCCAACTACACAACGTCCCGCGTTGCTTGGCTTGCCCTCGAACAAGCTTTCGCTCATGCCTCCGAATCCCAGGCGAATCAACTCCGTTTGCAACTCCTCCATCTCCGTCGTGATCAACAGTCTGTCACTGATTACGGCCGCCGGTTTCTTGATCTATGCGACCAACTAAATTCCATTGGTCAACTTTCTATTTCTTCTGTTTTACCTACACCTTTCTATTTCTTCTGTTTTACCTACACCTGGTGTTTGCTCCTCTTGTCAGTTGGCCAAGAGTAAGCGTTTATCTTTTCAGAATAATGAGAAACGTGCTTCTAATATTCTTGACTTGGTACATTGTGATTTGTGGGGCCCCGCACCTGTGACATCATCTTCTGGATATCGTTATTATGTTGCTTTTGTCGATGATTTTACCCGTTTTACATGGATGTTTCCTTTGCGTGCCAAGTCTGACTTTTATGAGATATTTGTTCACTTTCACACGTTTGTTTGCAACCAATTTTCTACTACTGTGAAAGTGTTTCAAAGCGATGGAGGCACTGAATTTGTGAATTCCTGGGTTTCTCATTTTTTGGCCACTCATGGCATCCATCATAGACTGTCTTGTCCGTATACACCTTAGCAAAATGGTCGGGTCCAGCCCAAGCATCGTCATATTACTGAAACAGGTTTGTCTATGTTGTTTCATGCACATGCACCTGCTAGCTTCTGGTTTGATGCATTTGCCACTGCTGTCTATGTTATTAATAGACTCCCCTCTCTGTTGCTTGCTAATAAGTCCCATTTGAATTGTTGTTTGGTTACTCTCCGGCTTATGCCCATTTCTGACCATTTGGCTGTCGTGTTTTTCCTTATTTACGTGATTATGCTGCTAATAAGTTTTCACCTCGTAGTCGTTCGTGTATATTTTTGGGTTATAGCTGCTCTCACAAGGGTTTCAGGTGTTACGATCCTTCTTTCGCTCGTATCTTTATCACTCGTCATGCTCAGTTTGACGAGGAGTTGTTTCCCTTCTCGGGTGATTCTACCGTTCGTGTTCCTCCGGGTGATATTGTTGGATTTCTCGATGTGAGTTCTGAGTCTGCTCTTCCTCAGTTGCCACCTAATCCATCTTTCCCGACCACTGGTCCTCCGTCTTTGTCTCAAAATCTCATTTTTAATGAGCCTGAGCAGTATCCTTTGGTTCCACCTGAGCCAGAGCCTCCGGCTTCTTCTCCGCCTCCTGCTCCAGTTCCGGTGGCTCCACCTGTTCCCGGGGATGTCCTTCCTCCGGTTCCACCAGCTACTCATCCTATGATTACCCGAGCTCGTGCTAGTGTGTTCAAGCCTCGCTATCCTGTTGATTTGGTGTCCACTACTCTTCTTTCTGCCCTAGCTGTCTCTGACGAGCCTCGTGGTTTCAAGTCTGCCTCCAAACATCCCCACTGGCTTTCAACTATGCAGGAAGAGATTGATGCGCTGCGGGCTAATAAAACTTGGGATCTAGTTCCTAGACCACATGGATCCAATGTTGTTAGATCTAAATGGGTGTTCCGGACAAAATTTCATGCAGATGGTAGTATTGAGCGCCACAAGGCTAGACTTGTTGCGCAGGGGTCTACTCAGATTCCTGGCACAGACTTCCATCACACGTTCAGCCCGGTTGTCAAGGCTGCTACGGTCCGCATTATTTTGGCTCTGTCTGTTCAGTTCAAGTGGCCTCTGCATCAGCTTGATGTTAAGAATGCGTTTCTTAATGGTGTGCTTCCCCAGCCCGTTTACATGGCTCAGCCTCCAGGTTTTGTGGATCCTGCATATCCTGATCATGTGTGTCACCTAAAAAAGGCGTTGTACGGACTTCGTCAGGCTCCTCTAGCCTGGTTTCAGCGCTTAAGTGCCTTTCTTCTGGGAATTGGATTTTGCACCAGTCGATCTAACTCTTCTCTGTTCTTTTTACATCGAGGTACCTCCGTCATTTATCTTCTATTGTATGTAGATGACATTATTGTTACAGGTAACGATTCCCAGCTGCTTAAGGATTTTATTTCTTGAACTCATCGGGAGTTTGCCATTAAAGATCTTGGTCGTCTGAGTTATTTTCTGGGTCTGGAGATCTCCTACACGCCTAACGGTTTATTTGTTGGTCAAGCCAAGTATGCTCGTGACATTCTTGCTCGGGCTTCTCTCTTAGACTCAAAGCCTATTGCCACTCCTCTTGTCCCTGGTGATTCTCTCGTCACATCCGATGAGCCTTTTCAGGATCCAACTCTCTACCAATCTCTGGTTGGTGCCCTTCAATACCTAACTATCATGCGTGCGGATCTCTCGTACGCAGTTAATGTTGTGAGTCAATTCTTGCATTCCCCTACTGTTGATCATTTTACTGCTGTCAAACGTATTCTACGGTATGTGAAGGGGACACTTCATTTTGGTCTTTCTTTTCGTCACACTACTGAGGCTTCGATTGTCGGTTACTCGGATGCTGATTGGGCTTGTTGTCCTGATACTCGGCGTTCTACTTACGGATATGCTGTCTTCCTGGGTGGTAATCTTATTTCCTGGAGCGCTAAAAAATAACATACTGTATCTCGATCCAGCTGTGAGTCTGAGTACCGTGCCCTTGCTAATGCGGCTGCTGAGTTAGTTTGGGTTACAAACTTGCTCAAGGAATTACGTGCTTTACCTGCTGGAACACCTACGCTTCTTTGTGATAACAAGAGCGCTATCTTTATGAGCCAGAATCCTGTAGCACACAAGCGCGCCAAGCATATAGATCTTGATTGTCATTTTGTTCGAGAACTTGTCTCCTCCGCTTCTATTCGTGCACATTTTGTTCCATCTCATCTCCAATTGGTTGATATCTTCACGAAGAGCCTTCCTCGTTCTACTTTTGAGTTTCTGCGTTCCAAGCTTTGCGTTCACTTGAATCCCACGCAATGCTTGAAGGGAGATATTAGGAGTAATTAGCATTGACTTAGTATCTCTGTAATTAGCATTAATTTAGGATCGGTGTAATTAGCATTAATTATAAATATGTTGATTGATTCATGTAATTACTCCTTGGACTGTAAATCCTTCCTATATATAGTGGATTTCTTTTCTCACCTGATCAACGGTGATCATATATTCACTCTCACAACTCCAACCTTCAACCCAATTCCATGGATTTCTTGATACTTGAGAATGGAAGCTCTCTTATGGTTAGAAAATGGAGAAGAAAATTTCTTCCCCCTTTGAAATGAAGATGGCCGAAAGTTGTAGGAAAATAAAGGAGAGGAGTTTGCTTGATTTTTCATCTTGGGTTTCTTTGCTCAGAGTAGGGAAATGAACCAAGACAATTCATATATAGGAAAATGGGAGCATGTGACCGACCAAGGAGCTATAGGAGAGGGTAGGAGAAGTCAAGGGTAGGTATGAAAAGTAGGGGAGTAGGAAAGAAAGTATGGTTCCTTAATTTAGGGGTATGGTACCCTTTGACCCAATTTTCTTCAAACTATCAGATTGGTGTCAGTCATGGGGGTAATTAGGAGGGGAATTTGAATTCTAACTATATTTTGGGATGCGATATGGTTTTCGGTGTTGAAATCGGATATTATTTGGTTGCGTTTTAGGCTCCAAAAATTAATATGTTGATCGTTTTGGCACACATAATTTTTATATCTTGTATTTATTAATCAAATCCTGTATTTAACTCATTTTACTAATTAAGTCTTGATTAGGAACTGTAATTACTCGCCGAATTGACGATTTTTGAAATTTAGGGTTTTCGGTTCGACATTTGGCATCAAGCGTCTAAACTTTTTTTAATAATTCTTTTAAACTTAAAGGCCTTTAAAAGCCTATTTAGGACCTTATTTTACTCACTCCATCGATATATTTATGTCCGATTCACAGTTACGGTGCTAGAAGTGCTTCCCATTCCGGTTTTGGACCAACCGTTGAGTAGAAATCAACCATTTAAAAACATAATGTCGTTAAAGAAATAAAAATCAATAAGTTAAATATATATACATATAACATAACATTTAATATATATAATAGAAAATCCTAATTTGGTTCGGGGTATTACATTACCCTCCTGGACCGAAGTCCCCGCGAAGTTACAACGGCCTTACCGTCGAAGCAACTCAATAATTCAATATATATCAATATCATGTAGCAAGTAACAATAAAATTCACATGAACATTTAAAAGGGACAAAGCAAATAAAATCCCACCTTAAACCTTTGTTGATAGAATTTGTTAACCGTTGCTTGTTTATGTGGCTTTATAACGTGTTAATCCTATCAAACAATAATCTAAGAATTGTGTTCTTGGAGGAGATAATGTAGAAAGAGAGTGAGAGCTTAGAGAGAGAAAGTAAAGTGTATGAAATGTATTAGAATTCTGGAATTTTACAAGAGAGGTCTTATTTATAGGTGTGCGAGTGTGAGACGGCACCTTACGAGCCTCTATGGCTTCCGGTGTTGACGAGGGTTCCTTACCCTCGCCTTGGTCCCTCACACTGCTCCCCTTTGTTATGCCTCGTCCTACTACTATGCCTTAGACTAGATGGGCCTCATTAAAAACCTCGCCGTAAACTACCCTTGTGGATAAACCGGACGGAGGGAAAAAGAGCGCAACCATCGGGATCTAATAGACTAAGGGGCGAGCTCCTAGGCGAGCTCGGAGGTGGGCTCTTGGGCGAGCTCCAATATCTTGCACGATCCTCAGGTGCCTTGTAATGACGGACCTCCGCGAGGTCTTCAAGAGGGTAGGAGAGAGCTCCTTTGGCGAGCTGCCCCCATGTAGGAGAGCTCCGGATCCTCGTGGGTCTAGGCGAGCTCTCGCGGTCTATCAAGCATTGGTGGTTATGCCGAAGTCCATTGTATTAGTTCGCCATGTCAACATTTGCCCCCCAGCTCGCGTGCATCATGACTTCGTCCAATGTGCGGGCGAGCTGGAGAACTCGGGCCCTGGCGAACTACCCTCGGGCGAGTGCCGAGCTATCGTGCGAGCTCCGCCATGGCGGTTGTCTCGGCCGACGTGGTGCGGGATCCCAGGCTTCGTGCACACCTTTTGAGGCCTCGGTTCCCGCCCTCAATAGTGACAACTTTCAAATTCTTTGCAAAGAGGCCCTCGCACTTACTGAAAATCGCACCTCGCCCCGACGCTTATAAATAGGGAAAGGTGAGTTCAATCCTCACTTTTCCACTTCCGAGTTTTCAGAGCAACTTCCGGCGAACGGCACCCGTGCATCCGATAAAGTTTCCAGCATTTCTCAAGGTAGAAAACTCGTTTCTTTTTCCTTTCTTCGCTTTTTTCCTTCGATTTCTTTGAGTTTCTGGAAATTTTGAACATTTCCGGCAACCTTTGGACTTCCCCGACCAAAACTGTACCGTGACTCCGACGACTCAGGACTTCGGACTGCCCTTAGAACCTTTCAACCTTTGCCTTGACTATGTCGACTCACGAATCAAGTGGGACCCCCTCGAACCGTAATCCCGAGATGCAACCGATGGTTGAGAATGAGCCCCCTCTTCCGATCTCGTACGTGGAGATTGGTTCTAGTTCCGAGGTGACCTCGGTAGCTCGCCAGGTCTCCGGTGAGCTACCCAGCGAGGTGCGCCCTGACCCGGAGGAAGGAGCCTCCAGCGCCGTGTACCGTGAGGTATGGGAGGAAGGCAATGAGGTCGCCCAAGAGGAAAGGGTTGCTAGTGGCTACGAAGAGCCTGAGGAGGCCGGCGAGAAAGCCGCCGAGGTCGGCGAGGAGGGCGGTGACCTGGAGGAAGTTACGCTCGAGTGGTTCCGCCGCATTGGTTTCCCGGAGCCCCAGCTAGTCGAATATCAGGTCCCCGCCGAGGTCGTTCATCCCTTCGACTGGTACGAGTATGTCACTGAGTACGCGATGAGCTTCCCCTGCCCGGACCGTGTACTCCCCACCGACCCTGCCGACCTAGAGAAAGTCGCCCCATCTGATTACAGAGCTGGCGGGGTGGTGAGCCTCATCGATGAGTGTGACCTTCCCCTCATTCGTAGGAAGTATCGCATTCCTTTAGACATCTTCATGTATGCCCCAGTGAAGAATGAGCTGGCTGACGCGCCTCCCGAGGGGTTGACTGCCCTGAATGTCGACGTACTTAGGGCCGGGCTCACATTGCCGTTGCACCCGATCATCGGCCAGTTTCTCGCCGACAATAACTTGGCCATCACTCAGGTCACTCCGAACGCATGGAGCAATCTTCTCACCGCGTTATCCGTCTTCGGGTTGGAGGGTTACGAGAATGCGATGATCTCGGCGGACCTGGGCGAGCTCTTCGCTGTTACCAAGCAGGCGAAGGATGGCGCGGGATATAACTACCTGAAAGCTCGCCCGGGAGAGAAATTCCTCGGGGACTTGCCAAATAAAGTCTGCGACTGGAAGGAGCAGTTTTTCTTTATAGGTGGAGACTGGCGAGCTTCTAGCACGTTCCACGGGCGAGGTGTCCGTATTCCCACTCCAGAGGGATACGGGGAAGCTAGCAGTAGGTCGCCTGATTCGGTGTGCGTGGGTTGAATTAGATTTACTAATCTAATTTCCTTTCTTTTTGCAGTTCCGAAACGCCACAAGTCTAGCAGGGGCAAGCCCAAGATATCGGTCTAGTTTGATGTGGTGCGTGCCATTTGCTGTTTGAGAGGCGAGAAGGATAGGCAGATCGCCCACCTGTGCACGCATCATTGTTTGCAGTTCACCGGGCTCCTCACCTTGCCACACCACCTCGATATCAAAGGTCCCGAACTCCCAGGTTTACAACTCTTCGGAGCTCGCCTATAGGGGGGGTAGTTCGCCCATTATGCTTGTGGCAGTAGGTGCTTAGCAACCCTTTAAGAAGGGTACCTTCGTGACCTTGGGCACTTTGGCATTTGCCTTCGAGCTATTTAATTACAACGTTTGGGACCTTGGTCCTTGCGCATCACAGATTTTTGACTGCTCGGGCGAGCTGGGGTTGGTGAGCTCTTCTGGGCAGTGGGCGACCTGAGATAGCTCGCGTAGGGGGCGAGCTACGCAGGTCCGGACACTTGGCAAATTTTTTTGATTTCACAAATTCTCTAACTTTTTATAGCTACGTAATTTACACTGGTTGCCATCAACATTTCTGATGCGAACCTTCGACTAGTCTATTATAGAATTCTAGTCTATTGGTAGAACTTTTTTAGGTGGGCCGCACTCCAGGTGTATGACGAGGCGTTGCCTTCTGCATCTTCGAGGTCATAAGTGCCGTTCGGCCAGGCTGTGGTGACCAGGAACGGTCCTTCCTAGTTTGAACCGAATACACCTGGTGGGGCCATCAACTTCTTTTTCAACACCAGGTCTCCGACCTTGAATTTTCGGTCTCGGACCTGAGAGTTGTAATACTTTTCTGCTCTACGCTTGTAGGTAGCGTTCTTCATTTCTGACGAAGCTCTGGTCTCTTCGATCAAATCCTTCTCTACTGCCAGGGCTTAGTCATTCATTTCGTCATTATATCCTACCACCTTCCAAGTCTTGTTCTGAATTTCGACCGGGACCACGGCTTTTGTCCCGAAGGTTAGGGCAAACGGGGTCTCTTCGGTGCTGGATCCATAGGAAGTTCTGTAGGACCACAGGACCTCCGGGAGTTCGTCTGTCCAGCTCCCATTCTTCTCCTCGAGGCGGAGCTTCAATATGTGTTTCAGGATTTTGTTCACCGCCTCGACCTGGCCGTTCGACTGTGGATGGTATGGAGTTGAGTAGTGTTTCTTGATGTTCCATGAACTATAGAAGTCTCTCAATTTTTGACCGTCGAACTGCCTTCCGTTATCTGTGATGATAGACTGCGGAAGTCCAAACCTGCAGATCAAGTTTTTCCATATGAAGCTGATCATCCTTTCTTGGTTTATTATTGTGAGAGCTTCGGCCTCAGCCCACTTAGTGTAGTAGTCTACTGCTACAATAGTAAACTTTACACTGCCTCTACCAGGTGGAAATGGGCCGATCAAGTCGATACCCCATTTCACGAAAGGCCATGGGCTGAAAACCGACTTCAGTTGGTTGGCTGGGGAGTGGATGTTAGGTGCGAAAAGTTGACACTTCCGACAGCTTCGCGCGAAGCTGATGGCATCTTTGCGAAGGGTGGCCCAATAGTAGCCTTGCCTGATCGTCTTGTATGCCAATGCTTGCCCCCCAGCGTGACTCCCACAAATCCCTTGGTGAATTTCTTCTAACACTTCGGACCCCTGCTTCTTAGTTAGGCACTTGAGTAGGGGTAGAGAGAATCCACGTTTGTAGAGTTGGCCGTCCAGCAGTGTATATCTGGCAGCTTGCTTTATTAGCCGGCTAGCTTCCCAGGTGTCCACGGGGGTTGTTCCGTCTGTCAAATATTTTTGGATTGGAGTACACCAATCTTCACCATCTTCATTGTCCTCCTGCCCCTTACTCGAGGTTTGGTTTACTTTGTAATCGAATGTCGAGGGGTTTTTCAGTGTGGTGATCACAACCTCCGTGAATTCGGCTTCGCCATTGCTGGTAGCTTGCCAGGCTAAGGCGTCTGCTTGTGTGTTTTCTAGCCGCGGTATCTTGTTGATGTAGACCTGTGTGAACATCGAGATAAGGTGCGTGGCTATCTTTTGGTAGGTCATCATCTGCTGGTCCTTTGCCTCATACTCCCCCCGGACTTGGGAAATTATTAGCTGGGAATCTCCGAAAACTTGAAGATTGGTTGCCCCCACAGCTAATGATAGCCTAAGTCCAGCTATCAAAGCTTCGTACTCCGCCTCATTGTTGGTTGCTCGAAAGTCAAATCGGATTGCGGAGGTGAAGACTTGTCTGTCCGGGCTGATCAGGACCACGCCAGCGCCTGCTGCCACGCTGGTTGATGATCCGTCGACGTAGAGATGCCACAGAGCTATACGGCCCCTCGTCGGATCTTATGGGAAAGTTAGCTCGACAATAAAGTCGGCAAGCGCTTGTCCCTTGATCACTGTTCGGGGTGCATAGGTTATGCCGTATTGGCTGATCTCTAGCGACCATTTCAGCAGGCGTCCGGCGGTGTCTGGGCGTTGTAGTATCTGACGTAGTGGGAATGTTATCAGCACTTCTACCGGGTGGTCGAAGAAGTAAGGTCTCAATTTTCTAACACTCATCACCAGTGCATAAGCCAGCTTCTCTGTTGGGGTGTATCGCAACTCAGCTTCGTGTAAGACTTGGCTTACATAGTACACTGGTAGGTGTGTTTTAGCATCTTCTCGGACCAGGACAGAGCTAATGGCTACCTCCGACGCGGCTAGGTATAGATATAGCTTCTCTCCAGGTATCGGTTTTGACAGGACCTGCGTATCTGCCAGGTATGCCTTAATGTCTTCGAAGGCTCGTTGGCATTCACCCGTCCACATGAAGTATTTGTTGAGGTGGAGCTTGCCGGCTTTGGCCGCCTCCTTGTACCTTCGCGTGTTTACTTTGATTGCTTCGAAGAATGGGCGATTTCGGTCGCCAGACCTGGAGATGAACCTGTTCAGAGCTGTCATGCACCCAATCAACCTTTGAATTTTTTGCACGGAATCGGGCACACCCATTTCGATTATGCATTGGACCTGCGTTGGGTTGACATCAATTCCGCGTTGGCTAACTAGATGACCCAGGAACTTTCCTGAATGTACGCCGAAGCTTGTTTTCTTAGGGTTCAGTTTCATGTTGTAGTGGAGCAGTATATCGAAGGTCTGTTTGAGGTGGTCGAGGTGGTCCTTCTTTCTCAAACTCTTGACAACTATGTCATCCACGTACACCTCCATGGATTCGCCAATGTGTTGGTCGAACATTTTATTTACCAACCTTTGGTAGGTAGCCCCAGCGTTGATGAGTCCAAACGGCATCCTTTCCAAGCAATACATGTTCTTGTTGGTGTAGAACGCCATATGTTCCTGGTCGTCTGGGTGCAAAGCTATCTGGTGATAGCCCGCAAAAGTGTCCATGAATGTCATCATCTCATGGCCTGCGGTGCTATCCACTAACTGATCGATGTGAGGTAGTGGGAAGTTGTCCTTCGGGCACGCTTTGTTTAGGTCCGTGAAGTCGATGTAGAGCCTCCACGTCCCATTGTGTTTCTTCACTAGGACGGGGTTCGCGACCCACTGCGGACACAAAGCTTCTTTGATGAGTTTGTTGTCTAACAACTTCTCCACCTCTACAGTTAAAGCCGTGTATTTGTCTGGTCCTTATTTCCTTTGCTTTTGACGTACGGGTCTCATCGTCGGGTCTATATTAAGTCTGTGACAAGCGTGCTCCAGCGGGATTCCCGTCATATCCTCATGGGACCAGGTAAACACGTCCAGATTGGACATCAAGAATAGCTCCATCCTCGACCTAGTACGGTTCAGGTAATTCGGAACCGAAGAAAAGTTCCAAGTCCCTTTCCGGGTCCACCGGGAGTACCGTTAGTTCTTCCATGGGGGTGGCTTTTCTCTTTTGACTTTTCCACCTCGGGTCGCCGGTGAACTAGTCCCACTCCTCTTGTGACATCTGCACAGGTTCGTGACCTATGGCGATTCGAGGTCATCGGGTTGGCTTTCAGCTCGGGCGGGTTCACCAGCTGTGAGCACCTCCGGTGGTTTGTCAACTTGGGATGGTTCGGTGACCTGGGGAGTTGGGTCAACATCCATCGACATTGGTTCTTGACCTCCCGCAGGTCCCCCATCTTGGCCCTCATTAACCACCTCCATGGGAGCAGGTTGTTGTTCCTGCACAGGTCCCAACACTTGGTTGTTTTGGACCTCCACTAATCCTTCCATTGGCGCTGGTTGTGTGTCTTGCGCAGGTCCTGACACTTGGTCGATTTCCGGCAGGTCGCCTACCTCCATCATCTCAGTTTCGACTAAGATGACGTCTAGGATGTTCGGCTCGTCTGCTGGGACCTGTACATCCTCTTCAAGGATGTGGACCTGAGTAATAGACTTTTTGACCCGTCCGTCTTTGATTTGGAGTAAACATTCTCGGGCATTTTTCTGGTCACCCTTTACAGTTCCGGCACCTTTTGGAGTTGGGAATTTTAAACAGTAGTAGATCGAATACGCCACTTTGAATTCATTAATAAACGGGCAGCCAAGGAACCCGTTGTTGGAGGACTGCTGGTCGACAACTAGGAAATCTATGAGCCTAGTCAGCCTCCGCTCCGGGTCCTCGGCCGATACAAGTTGGACGCTCAACCTAATGCTACCTAGGGGAACGGTTACAGCCTCTCCGAACCACACTATCCTAGCATTGCTAGGTTCCATATACGACTCAAAATCACCTAAGGCATCCAAGGTGGATTTGAAGAGAATGTTGGTGAATGCGCCGGTGTCCACAAGTAGCCTGTGGACTCGGACGTTCATGATGTTGGCGGTTTTCACCAACGAGTCGTTGTGGGGCGTCAGTACCCCCTCCAGGTCCACCGAGGAGAATGTCAGCTCATCAGTGAGCTGCGCGACGGTCCGGGAGCTGGAGCAGCCTTCCTTGACCTGGTTTATGGCCCGGATCTCAGCCTTCCTCTTTCTCTTGGACATGGAGGATCCCCCGTCTTGGAGACCTCCGGCAGCTTCGATCTCCTCCCGAGAACCAAGAGCCCTCGGGTGGGCTCCAAGTTTTGTTGAGGTTGGGGAGGTGCCCTCCTCCTATTTTGAGGTCCGCGCTGGCCCGCGTCCTCCTCCTCTTCATCGTCGGAGGCCACTCTCCTTTCGAACCTCGGCCTCTTAGCTGGGGCCTTCTTCACAAATTCGGCCAGCTTCCCATCCTCGTAGAATTTCCAGAGTTATTTGAGGAGGTCTCTGCACTCGCTGGTGAAGTGGCCGATTGCCTGGTGATAGGCACATTATTTGTTGGGGTTGAGCTTCGTGCGGTCCTGACGGATCCGCCTCGGCTCCTCCAGCAGGGCCTTGTCTTTAACAGCAGTAAAGACGTGGTTGACGAAGACGGTGAGGACCTGGTTGAGCTTCTCCTTGAGAATGTCTCCCTCACCGAAGGCTTTTAAGTTCCGAGGGGCTTTGTATGCGCCCCCGGACTTCTTCCCGTAGGGCTTCTTCTCCTCCGGGGCACCAACTTCTTTCAGTAGTGCCTCCTGCATAGCCACGAACACCCCCGCCTTGTGGTGGAATTCATTGTAAGTGTTCGGACATGCGAGGTGCATCTCCTTCCAGAGGTCGGTGCCCTTCCTGAGCCCGGCCATCACCGCGACGACCTTGGTGTCCTCGCTCACTGGCTCGCCCTCCAGCAGTATTTTATCGAACCTCTCCAGGTACTGCTGGTCGGTCTCGTTCTCACCTTGGTGGATATTGGCGAGACGATGTTTCTGGGTAAGGTAGGACCCAAACCCGGAGAAGTGGGCCAAGAACTCCCACATGAGTTGGCCAAATGAGCAGACTGACCCCGGGGAGAGCGACGAGAACCAGCGATGGGCTCGGTCCCCTAAGGTCAGCAAGAAATTCTGGCACTTGGTGGAGTCGGTGGTACCAACCGAGATCATGAAGTCTGCATACTTGGCCAAGTGGACCTTCGAGTCGGACTCGCCCTCGTATGCGGACATCACCAGGAATAGGATTTTCTTCTGGACCGGTGCTCGGAGGATGGCAGGTGCCAACGGGGATGTGGGGAAAGTAGTGGCGTCAGGCCCGCCAGTCTTGGCAGCTACTTGGGCTTGTAGCATTTCGACGGCTTTTTTCAGCGAGGCTAGCTCGTCATCGCGGGTCACCTCCTGTGGAGGTTGCTCGAAGGTCGTGTGCTTTGTGGACGCACGTCCCCGCGGTGCCTCACTCTGGGGTGACCTCTCAGTGACGGGCTGGAATTGGCTTCCGCCATGGGGGCCCAACCTGTTGGTGGCGGGCCTTCTCAATCGTTCATGGGCGGACCTGCGCGGCTTCAGGTCTGAGTCTCCTCCATGGGACATGACCGGGGTGGCTGTTCGTTCGTTTTCTCCGCATTTGGGCCCCAGTCTGCCTTGGAGGACCTCCCTCCTTGTTGATTGGTGGGTGCCAGATGCCTCGATGCAGGCCAAAGCTCGCCCGGTGTATGGGGCGGGCTCCTCCACCACCTTAGCTTTTCCGGCCCGTTCTCGGTGTTGGCGGGCTTGGGTTGAGCTCGCCTCCTGCTCGGTGGGGAGACTGTTGTACTCCCCACGGGTCTGGGTGCCCTAAGTGGGCCTCGCCTGCTCCCGGGTCTCGACTGGAGCTCGCCTAGGTACTAGGGCGAGCTCGTCACTCTGCCTCTGCTGCAACCTCTGCAAAGTTGCGCTGGTGCGCTGGAGCTCGTCGGGGTTGTTGGCCAGGTCCCTCAGGGCAGGGCTCAAGTCTTCTTGGGTCACTACAACTCGCGGAGGTTGCGGAGCTGCAGTGCTCTTCTGGGGAGGTGGGTGCGAGGTTTCCACCACCTGGAGTGAGGTTTCCGCCTCAGCCTGGTTTTAGTCACCCCCTCTAGACCTTCTGGCAGTTGCGGAGGTCTGTCCTTTGGCGGCTCGAGTGGTAGCCATTTTTAGTTTTTGGAGGGGGTAACTTGGGGAAGGTCGCCGAGACGGGGGTAGGTCGCCGGGGTGATGGTCGTCCAGCTTAGGTCGTCGGGGTGATGGTCTTCCAGGTTAGGTGGCCGGGGTGATGGTCGTCCAGCTTAGGTGGAGCTGTGCAAATTTTCGTCTAGCCTCGCGTGTGACGAATTATCCAAAATCCAGTTTATTCGTGTACACACGCGCATTTGAAAACTTTTTCCAGGCAGAATTTGTAAATTCGAGAATTCGGGTTTTCGTCTAGAAATCTGGGTTTTTTGTTCGAAGGAATGAATATGTATGTGTATCTTCAAGTGTTCTTGAGTTTTATCAAGAACGCCTTCAAATCTTCAAACAAACCCTAACTTTTTTTTGTTCTTGAAAATTTTTAATTTTTTAGATTCGACCCTCCTTCTAGCGCCAAATTGTTGATAGAATTTGTTAACCGTTGCTTGTTTATGTGGCTTTATAACGTGTTAATCCTATCAAACAATAATCTAAGAATTGTGTTCTTGGAAGAAATAATGTAGAAAGAGAGTGAGAGCTTAGAGAGAGAAAATAAAGTGTAGGAAATGTATTAGAATTCTGGAATTGTACAAGAGAGGTCTTATTTATAGGTGTGCGAGTGTGAGACGGCACCTTACGAGCCTCTATGGCTTCCGGTGTTGACGAGGGTTCCTTACCCTCGCCTTGGTCCCTCACACTGCTCCCCTTTATTATGCCTCGTCCTACTACTATGCCTTAGACTAGATGGGCCTCATTAAAAACCTCACCGTAAACCACCCTTGTGGATAAACCGGACGGAGGGAAAAAGAGCGCAACCATCGGGATCTAATAGACTACGGGGCGAGCTCCTAGGCGAGCTCGGAGGTGGGCTCTTGGGCGAGCTCCAATATCTTGCACGATCCTCGGGTGCCTTGTAATGACGGACCTCCGCGAGATCCTCGAGGGGGTAGGAGCGAGCTCCTTGGGAGAGATCCCCCCATGTAGGCGAGCTCCAGATCCTCGTGGGTCTAGGCGAGCTCTCGCGGTCTATCAAGCCTTGGTGGTTATGCCGAAGTCCATTGTATTAGTTCTTCATGTCAACAACCTTAATTGTCCTTGTAAATATGTAATTTACTTAAAGCGATAGTTGCTCGTCACCTAAAATAATTAAATAAGAGTCTTAGACACAAATTGCTAGCATTTTAAAAGAATACTAATCTTTAATATCAGATCACTAGTCTACTAAACTTATAACATAATACTTAAATATGTGAATTAATTCACCTAATATAATAACTAAAACCTTACCCGCCTAGTTTCCAGTAAAAAAAAAATTAAAGAAAATATTAAAATAATTTTAGCAGTAAAAAAATACTTTATCAATGATAATTAACAAGATACTTGGCTTTACAATGAAAATGGGTTATTGACCCAGTTTCTGAAAACAAACATTAATTATTAATAATCTCACAGTCCTTAATCAAAATTAAATTCTGATTAATATATATCATAAATATATAATAGGAGCTATTTTACTTTTTATCGTTTTGGCGCCATTTCGTTTGGGCCGTAGATCGTTTTTTCAAATTTTATCTCAATCGTCCGACTATCTGTTTATTTTATATGGTATGTCTTAATTAATGATTTCGTTACAATTTTGTCATCTATAAATAACATATATCAATTGATTATTTACCTCACACAAACATGCAATCGCCTTATGTGAAAACAAAAACAAAATTTCTACACTCTCCCT
>JAPKLY010000057.1:1537737-1578852 GCA_026898435.1 Prunella vulgaris | reverse complement strand
GAATTGAATCTTAAAGTTGGCACACCTATTATGTTGTTGAGAAATATTGATCATTCAAAAGGGCTTTATATTAGAACAAAGTTAATTTACTACTTTTGTCTAATTTAAATTAAATATTTAATTATTTATTAACATTTATCGTTATAGTATTTTATAAAAGATATTATATATATATATATATATATATATATTTGTACAAGGCTGGTAATAACTCGATTGTGCAATAATGTATTTAAAGCTAAAGTTCTCACTGGTGTTAGTGCTAGTGAATTAACTTTGATTTATAGATTGTCATTAACTCATTCTGATCCTAGATTATCATTTAAGTTCACGAGAAGACAATTTCTCTTGATTATTTCTTATGCAATGACTATAAACAAAAGTCGAGAACATTCGGAGAGGAAAAGACTATTTTCCTAAACAACTTTTTCTCATGTAGGAGTATTTCTTAAAAAATTTATGTTTAGCCATGGTCAGCCTTATGTTGCAATTTGTAGAACTACAACACGTCGTGGTCTGAAAATTATATTATGTTATGATAATAGTCTTAATAGAAATACAATAAAAAATGTTATTTATTAGAAAGTGTTCAGACATATTTAGGGCTTCTCAAATATAATTTTATTTTGAACTTTTTTATTATATATATTTGCATTTTTTCATGAAGTAGTTTTATTTTTAAATTTGTTTTTTGGTCCTTTTTACTTATATAAATTTGGTGACATCTACATATCATTGTATTTATTGATAATTATTCATAAGTTACATAAAAATTTCATGAATTTACTATAAAATTAACTATATTCACTTCTACTAACAAGATGAACACATGTTTTATAAGTCAAAGTTGATTTAAATTGATCTCAAATATAACACTTTATGGATATCTGATATCACAGTTGCTAACAAGGTGTAGATAATTTTGTACATTTGGGTCATATATTTTCCTCAATTGTAAAATCTATTCAACTGACCTAATGTGTTATTTCAATATTGTAACATGTGTATTTAACAACTTTATTGATTTTGTACAATCAATTTTTTAGTATGACTTGTATGAAATTATTTCATGTTATAATATAATGGTACTAAGTATAAAATAAAAAAATTATTTTTTCATCCTATAACTTTATCTCTTTTTTATTTTTATCCTGTCAACTTTAAAATTTTGATTTTATTCATATAACTTCCATATTTTTTTGGTCCAAATGACTTTTAAATTTTGATTTTAGTCCAATAATTTTACAATTTTTTTTATTTTAGTCCTATAACTCTATCGATTTTTTGGTTTTCATCCTATAAGAGTTTGTAGATTGTAGTTCAAAAAAAAAAGTGACTTATAGGATTAAAATCATAACTTGAAAGTCAACAGGATAAAAATCAGAAAAATGTAAAGTTACAAGACTAAAATTAACATTTGAAATTTAATATGACAAAAATTAAAATTATGTAGAGTTACAGGACAAAAAATAATAATTTCCCTAAAATATATTTCTAAATTTATTCTTTATTTATTAAATAATAAATTATATATACAATTAGCTTCCGTGCAACGCATGGACAGGTAAAGTACTAATATATATAAATTACCACTATAAATATTACAAATACTTAAGCAAGATGATGAAATTATTTTAAAATAATATTTATTAGCAGAAGAATTTGAAGAAGTTTATCTCAGAATAAAAGAAGATAATACAATAGCTTGGTGGAATTTTTATACAGGAGATGAAGCGAAATAATTTTTCATGAACAATAGATAAATTAATGAAAAGAAAATAGAAGATAAAATTGACGATGGTAGAATAAAAGAAAGAGATGCGATACCTCTATGTGAAGATGTGTTTTTTTTTTTTTTCCAAAATATTTGACCGTAGATGAGTGATTAAGGCGGCGATACGGTTCCACTTTGGTGAATAGGAAATAGGAAACTATCTTTCTACAGTGTCGGTTTCTTCTATGGGAGAAAGAGAAATGGGATTTGGATGCTTAGCTTAAGGATAATGATTGCTATTATATATTTTTTTTATTAAAAGATAATGGAGTAGGAAAGCAGTTAAGTTGTGTTTGTGTATACTATCTATCACCTATCTATATATATACGTGTACTATCTATGTATATATATATTTATATAAATTTTTTTTTAGCTAACAAGTTTGAACAAATAAATGAATGGAAAATTACAATTACGTATATATCTTGTATAGTACTCATAATAAAAATAATAATAATAATAATAATAATAAATAATAATAATAATAAATAATAATAATAACTTATATAAATTTTATTATCCATGGTAATTGAGTTTACGGGTGTTACAGATATTGTCAATTTTTTAATATTTGATCTTTCTTCCTTAACATAATAAGGTGTGGACACCATATTTTCTTTAAATTGTATTTTTACCAGCTTTGATATTGTTTTTCATTTTGTGGGATCAAAAGCAGTTGGAGAAATCATTGTGCAGATTGAGCTCATTTCTAATGAATTCCATACTTTTTGGAGTACAAAGACTCCTTGGTGGAAAGGGTATGCGAACATTGTGAAGTAGAAAAGGAAGGTGGGTGTCAAGGTACTCTTTATTTGATATATACATTTTCGTGTCACGTTTTTGTTTATTTTACTATACACTTTAATAAGGAACACTCGTGTAAAATGTTTCACGCCGTGAAACGGGTAAATTTAAAAAAATTCGCGGATCCTACCGGGTCGGGTCGGATTTGGACTTTTTTTTTAAAAAAAATTTCGCAACTATGCTTCCAGGTTTTTTCCCTCCCAGGTATGTTACTATTTAGCCAAATGCATGTTACTAATAAGCAAAATGTGTGTTACAATTAGATTAAATGTTGTTTTCTTTACATATATTCATTTATTTTTGTAGAAATAACATTTTTTCATACAATTTAATAATAAATGTGTGTTGCTACAAAAAATCAATATGTTTTCTTATAATAACACACATGATTTTTCTCTTATATTATGTTATAAACTATTTATTCTATAAAAACAAATGAATATATGCAAAATAACAGTTTTTTATAAGATTGTAACACACATTTCCTCTAATAGTAACATATATTTGCACCCTCAATTTGTGTTACAATATGGGCAAATGTGTGTTACAATATGGGCAAATACGTGTTACAGTATGTGTTTTTTAATTTAATCGTCATTCCTTTAAATCTAGGTATATTGATTCATTTATTAATACACTTTTTTATTATTTTATACGTGTTATTATATAAAAAATAATTATTTCTATACAAATAAATAAATATTTATGAAAAACCAATATGTTTTCTTATAGTAACACACATGATTTTTCTCTTATATTATGTTAAAAACTATTTATTCTATAAAAACAAATGAATATATGCAAAATAACAACTTTTAATAAGATTGTAACACACATTTGTTATATAGTAACATATATTTGCTCCTCAGTTTGTGTTACTATTTAGGCAAACATATGTTACTATATGATAAAATGTATTTCTTATTTAAAATTAATTTGTTATTTATTTATTTTTACTATTTATAATATATTCTCTAATTAAATAACAATAAAAATTTTATGTATGAAAACAAAAAATAAAAAAAGAATTCTGAATTAATTAATAAATCTCCTCACAACCTCTTACTTCTTTCTGTGATCCATGATGTATTGATGTTTGTGTGCTCCTCTTTTGCATTAACTCCTAATTCACGTCAACTGCTGAAATCATTTTTTTTTAAGCCGCCGCCTCTTTACTTAAGATCAAAATTGCCCGCGAGTTTTGATATGAATATGGGTATGACCCATTTAACAATATGGTATCGTTTCACACCGTGAAACGTTTCATATAAGTTTTTGTAGACTTTAATATATACACATGCTTTTTTATTTTATATATGTTTATTTGGCAACATGTTATCAAATGTATATTAAGATATTAAAATATTGTTCTTAGGGTATAGCTATGTTGTTATTCGGGTATTCTATATATATTCTTTGGGTATTTTATAGAGCAACTCCGCCTATAGTGAAAGTATATAAACGGAGGCAGAAAGATCCTATGGCCTGATGGAGATTTTAAATTAATTCTATTATTATTATTTCTTAATTATGATTTATGATTTAGTTATAGGCTTTTTGCATGGGCTTTTTAGTATTTAAATAGGTTTCTAAACCCTAATTAGGGATCATTCAGATATTACGTATTTTTCTCAACCATCTTGGTTGTGGCAGAGCTTCGTCTCTGGGGCCTCATTTGAGGATTATCTATCGTATTTTGCGTTTAATTATTTTTCGTGTCTTCACTCTATCAATTTGGTCCGACCTACCGGGGCATCGCAATGGTGTCGGCACAGGACCGGTGTGATGAGACAGAGAAGACAGTTGGGGTTATCTAGGCTACCCTCACAAACAACACTGCAGAAATAGCCGAGATTCGTGGTTCTCTGACAACCATCATGGACCATCTGAAATCTATTAAGGAGGCCACAACGAAACCCCTAACACGGGTAAATCCCCAATCAATCAGGATGATCACCTGCATACTCCGACTCATGCCGCCCATGTGGGCCTCTCTTCGGGGTCTTTCAATCCTACCCATGCACCAGTCGGACTAGCGACAATTCCCGCTGTTTCTCTTCATCGTATGGACCTGCCCTTATTTGACGGTGGCGATCCAGTGGCGTGGCTCACCCAAGCGGAGCAGTACTTCCTCGTACATAAGATATCCACTAGCGATCGGGTACAATTGGCTTTGATTGCGATGTCGGGCCGTGCGATATTCTGGGCCCAATGGGTACTACGGCGGAACACCAACATCTCTTGGGCCCAGTTCACTCAAGAGTTGCTGGAACGATTTGGTGATGCCTTGGCTATCAACGCGTACGAGGCTATGCATAATACTCGACAGCATTCGATCAGGGATATAATTCCAAGTTCAGAACTGGGGGACGTGTTCCCAGCCATACGTGCGGCACGTCGTCTGGCACCCCCTATGAAACCATACAGTGCAAGCAGGCCTGGGTTCAACCCAAACCACTCACTACGACCCCCTGGTCAGTTCCAGAGTGGGCATAATCTGGGCAGTCCCGTCAACACCAAACCACCACCTCGGCCCACGTTTTCATCATCTTCGGGTCAGACGCAACCTAACTCACACCCCCCACGGGGCACACGCCACCTTTCCGCTGAAGAAACTCGTGAATATAGGGCAAAAGGTATTTGTTATCGCTGTGGTGACACTTATGGGCCCCTTCATAAGTTTTCCTCCAAGCTCCTGACGGTGATTGAGGTAGACGATGATGAGGAGTTTGAAGTATCCGCAATGGAATATAATTCAAGGGAATTTTCCGAACACAATAGTGACCAGCCTCAATCTTCCTCCACTTTTAAGGCACTCCAGCTTTCAGAGCTATCCTCGAATGGGTTAGATGGGGCCAGGACGATGAAGTTATTTGGTCGAGTGGGCGACAATCAACTGTTAACCATGATCGACAGCGGAGCTAGTCATTGCTTCTTGGCAGAACATGTGGCAAAGAAGTTGAAACTGATGATTGACTACTCACCACGTTTCACCGTAATCTTGAGCGATGGCACGACACTTGACACGATGGGTATTTGTAAAGCTGTTCTTTTTACACTTGATAACCATATGTTTCACATTGATTGCTATATATTTCCATTGAGTGGTGTGGATATAATTCTTGGTGTGTCTTGGTTGTCTACTTTGGGTGATGTTACGGCCAACCGGGCCAAGCTATCTAGGGAATTTAAGGTTGATGGGAGAACGCTACGGCTAAATGGTGATCCTTCTCTTACACGAAAGGCTTGTACCCAGGCTGATCTTAAATCCCTTGAATAGGGTGATCAAATGTGGGTCCTTTGGGCTTTAGATGGAGCAGTCCAAGTTCCACAGTTCAACACTGCATCTTTTCTATCCAAGTCACAACAATTGGACTTGGATAAGCTGATTTCAGACTTCCAACCTATCTCACATCCTCCAACAGGACTGCCTCCACCCCGGGCAGTCGATCATCGTATCACAGTTGACCCAGGCGCACCAGCTGTGTCCGTACGGCCTTATCGCTATAACCACTCATAGAAAGATGAAATGGAGAGATTGGTTTCTGAGATGCTTGCAGCGGGTATCATACAACCGAGTAGTAGTCCATATCCCAGCCCAGTGCTCTTAGTTCGAAAAAAAGATGGCTCATGGAGGTTTTGTGTCGATTATAGGGCACTTAACAAGGTCACCATTCCAGATAAATATCCTATTCCGGTAATTCAGGAACTCCTTGACGAGCTACATGGAGCTACATGGAGCCAATTACCATCAGATTCACGTAGCTCCGGAGGATGTACCTAAAATGGCATTCCGCACTCATTCTGGGCATTATGAATTTTTGGGGGGAAAATGTTTTTTTAGGACACTAACTATAGGGTAGTTGGAATTTAAGGACAATATATTTTCGGGCTTGGAAAAGTAAGACAATAATTTTAAAAAGTTGTAAATGTAGGACAATTGAGCCCGAATTAGGTTTGACTGGGCTTAATTAACACGTGTAGGCCCGATTACAGTCCTCGTCAACGCCACATATTAAAAATTTGCCACATCATTTTCCACCTCACTTTTTTTTAATTTAAAAAATATCAAAATTAAATTCATTTTCTTAGTATAGCCACATCATTTTTTTAGATCTTTTAAATTTAAAAAAATTCAAAAGCCTTTTCAGATCCACGAAAATAGCAAACAACATTATTTCTAAACAAGTAGAACAAAAGCCCTAATTCATAGTTTGCCTTTTCTCTAAATTCATTTTCTCTTTTTTCACGAAGAATACAACCTGCGTTTTCCCTAATTCCCCAAAATTGAAAGTGTCTCTGGACAAATCCAGCACTCACGGTCGCTGGAGCCACAGCCGTACGGGAGCCACGTTCTAGTTTCAGAATTATAAGGCAAGAGAACACCGAATTGAAGAAGCATAAGTATGTTTTCTACCGGCTTGCTACGTGTAGGAGGTCGAGCATCATTCCAACTTGCTACGGAGGATGAATGCAAAAGAGACAAATTGAGAAGCTCAAAGCTAGTCAAAAAACTCTACTGAGACTCGTTGCATTTCTTTCAATCTTGTTGATGTTCTTGTGTGTGAAGGCATTTCTAAGCACTTATGAATGAAGAATAGATTGAGATGTTCTTGTGTGTAATGTTAGGAAATTGAGATGTATTTTTATTTAGTTCCTATAATTTCCAATATTTGTATTTAAATTGGGATTAAGTTAGCAAATGAATTTTTGTTATGAGTTAAATGTTAGTGCGCATGAAGTTTTCTTTTGACTCTCTGTTTTTAATTAATGTAATTTTTAAGTCTCTGTTTTCTTTTGTGTTCATGTTCTTTTTTCTTTGTGTAGGAAGTTTCTTGGATTAAGTTTGTTTTTTTAAAAGCAGGTTGTAGGCCTAACATGAAAACATAAAATTACATCCCCTATTTTTTTTAGCAAATTGAGGGAGCACAAACCCCTGTTTGTAAACAAAATGACACAAAATAAGGGCACACATTCCTTAATATATGTCATAAAATGAGGATTCACAACCCCTTTTGTAAGTAAAATGACAAAAGACATGTTTCAAATATCCATACTTCAACCATAAATGTATTCACATTCCTTAATATTTCACAAAATGAGAGTCACATCTCTTAAGTCAACAAAATGAGGGGTTCACAACCCCTTTGAGAAATATAACATATTGCATAAAGCATAGCCCCTGATGTGAGCAAAATGAGGGTTCACATCCCTTAATTGAACTAAAATGAGGGTTCACTTCCCTTAAACACGGGTCACAACCCTTATAATTCCACAAAAACAAACAAAAATACTAAATGGTTCACTTCTTGAACCTCGCATGCTTATGCAAACTAGATAAATTAATGAACTTCTTTCCACTTGAAGATGAAGGTCCTCCAATTTGTACTCTTGGTTTCTTAGTCTGCCTCAACTGCTCCCTCGGGCTAGGTCCAGGCACTTTGGTTGAGTTGGTTACTTGCTCCACTTGTGACTGTTGGGTTGGAAATTCCAATGGTTCACAAACTTCAGTGATGGTTTCTTGTGTAAGTTGCATTGGCGGCAATAATATTTCACTTCTTTGATTATTAGTTATCCTTGATGGGATCACAGCCTGTTTAATACAAATAGCTTTATATACAACGGAAAGCTGCTGGCGACACCATTCTTGGAGTTCTCTTGCGATTTTGGAACGAATAAAAGATGTAGCCCTCGATCTTCCCTTACCGCCGCAACTCCGCCGAACAGCTGTGGCTCCAGCGACTGTGAGTGCTGGATTTGTCAAGCGACACTTTCAATTTTGGGGAATTAGGACAAACGCAGGTTGTATTCTTCGTGAAAAAAGAGAAAATGAATTTAGGGCAAACGCAAACTATGAATTAGGGCTTTTCTTCTTCTTGTTTAGAAATAATGTTGTTTGCTATTTTCGTGGATCTGAAAAGGCATTTGAATTTTTTTAAATTTAAAAGATCTAAAACAATGATGTGGCTATACTAAGAAAATGAATTTAATTTTGATATTTTTTAAATTAAAAAAAAAGTGATGTGGAAAATGATGTGGCAAATTTTTAATACGTGACGCTGACGGGGACTGTAATCGGGCCTACACGTGTTAATTAAGCCCAGTCAAACCTAATTCGGGTTCAATTGTCCTACATTTACAACTTTTTAAAATTATTTTCCTACTTTTCCATACCCGAAAACATAGTGTCCTTAAATTCCAACTACCCTATAATTAGTGTTCTAAAAAAACATTTTTCCCGAATTTTTAGTAATGCCATTCGGGTTGTCAAACGCCCCTGCTACCTTCCAAGCACTCATGAATGACATCTTCCGACCACACCTTCGTCAGTTTGTCTTAGTTTTCTTCGATGATATCTTGGTTTATAGCCGAACTTGGCAAGCTCACATCCACCATTTACGCCAGGTATTCCAGTTACTCTTGAATCATTCCTTATTCATCAATCCAAAAAAGTGCATGCTCGGTACCCCACATGTTGAGTATTTGGGCCATGTGGTTTCTTATGATGGTGTTCATATGGACCCGGGGAAGGTCTCAGTAGTAATTGCTTGGCCTACTCCTACTTCACCCCGGGCTTTACGTGGTTTTCTTAACCTCACTGGCTACTACAGACGCTTCATTCGAGATTATGGAAAGTTGGCTGCCCCTCTCACTTCTCTATTAAAAAAAGAGGAATCAATCTGTTGGACATGGACCACAGATGCTGAGGAGGCATTTCAAGCCTTGAAAACTGCCCTTACTACAGCCTCTGTCCTCAAAATACCTGATTTCAGTAAAAACTTTGTGGTGGAATGTGACGCTTCCGGCCAGGGTCTGGGAGCGGTACTTATGCAGGATAGACAGTCACTTGCATATTTTAGCAAGCAACTCACGGGTCGTTTGCTTACAAAGTCAGCCTATGAGAAAGAGTTGATGGCACTAGTGTTAGCTGTTCAACACTGGCGTCCATACCTATCGTCATTTTATTATACGTACTGATCAACGTAGTTTAAAGCAACTGATTTCCCAACCATTGACCACACCAGCACAACAAAATTAGGCTGCAAAGCTTTTGGGGTATGATTTCGAGGTAGTCTATACAGAAGGGGTCAACAACAAGGTTGTTGATGCCTTGTCAAGATGCCACGAGGAAACTGAATATGCTGCTATTTCTATACCCGCTTGGTTGGATTGGGCAGATTTGCAAGCTGCTGTCCGAAATGATCCTGATTTGTCCAGCCTCATCACAGATATTATTGCAGGTCGACAGGTTCCTAAACACTATACTTTGACTCAGAACATCCTGTATTACAAGGGGAGATTAGTGCTTCCACGGAACTCAAAATGGGTCACAACTTTATTGCAGGAATATCATGCCTCCCCTTCTGGGGGGCCATTCGGGGGCATTTAGAACTTATAGACGATTGGCAGCCAATCTGTATTGGCCCGGTATGATGAAATCAATGTTACAGTTTGTCATAAGTTATGAGGTTTGCCAACGTAGCAAGTACGAGACAAAGTCACCAGCAGGTCTTCTTACTCCACTTTCGATTTCGTTATCCGTTTGGGAAGACATCAGCCTTGACTTCATCACCGGTCTTCCTCGTTCTGGGGAGTCGACTGCATACTCATCGTGGTTGATCGGTTCTCCAAGTATGGTCATTTCATTGGGCTAAAACACCGATTCACCGGTCGCACGGTGGCGGACTCATTTGCGAGAGAAATTGTTCACCTTCATGGGGTTCCAAAGTCGATAGTTTCTAACTGCGACCCGGTGTTTTTGAGCTCTTTTTGGAGGGAGCTGTTTAAAGCTATCGGTACTAAGTTGCGTATGAGTTCCTCCTACCACCCAGAGACTGATGGCCAGACGGAGGTATTGAATCGCTGTTTGGAGACATATCTCCGTTGCTTCACCTCTGAACATCCTAAAGCATGGGGAAAGTGGTTATCTTGGGCCGAGTTTTGCTATAACATGAGTTTCCAATCGGGGACTGGAACAACCCCCTTTGAGGTGGTGTATAGTCGTCCTCCGCCTGCTATAGTGCCTTTTCTGCCCGGGGAAATTCGCACCTAACTGTTGGCCAATTCCTTGCGTGAAAGAGATGTGATTTTACGTGACTTGAGATTCCACTTGGAGAGGGCTCAATAGCGAATGATTCGAGAGGCCAACAAACATCACCGTCATTTGGAGTTCGCCATTGGGGATAAGGTCTACATCAAGTTTCGACCTTATCGCCAAAGATCCCTTTTCCCTAATGTGAATGCCAAGTTAGCCCCCTGATTTTTTGGGCTGTTCGAGAATGTGGATCGTGTTGGGCCGATTGCATATCGCTTGAAACTACTGGAGGGCTCCCGTATCCATCCTGTGTTCCACGTTTCGTTATTGAAGAGAGTTGTGGGTAATGTGACAGTGACAGCGGAGCTTCCAGATGATATGTTAGCAGTTGAGGTTCCATTCTTGCCTTCTGAAATTCTGGACCATCGTACTTTTGTTCGGGATGGTGAGTCTGTGGACCAGGTTTTGGTACGTTGGTTGGGCCATGATGTCGAGGATGATACTTGGATGGATGTCGTGGACTTGAGAGGCCAATTTCCAAATTTCAACCTTGAGGACAAGACTGTTTTGCAGCGTGGAGCAATTGATAGAGCAACACCGCCTATAGTGAAAGTATATAAACGGAGGCAGAAATATCCTATGGCTTGATGGAGATTTCAAATTAATTCTATTATTATTATTATTATTTCTTAATTATGATTTAGTTATTGTTGGTCCCGAAGCGAGTATAAATCAGTGTATGGGGGGGGGAATACACTGATGTCAGATTTTCCCAAAAACTCAGGAAAATGCTCTTTTAGACTTAGTCAGGAAACTCCTGAAATGTTAAGTTAAACTGATGGTCCTCAGGGGCAGCAGGGACGGATCAGCAATGAACCAAATAGGCTAAGTCAGAGTTGTGCTCTCAGAAGCTCAATAGAGATAACAAACCTACTGACCGCTCGTAAGCTAGTCAGTTGGACTACTATCTCAGTAAGCTCAGTTTAGTGCGGAATGTGAGCCCTTAAGTTTCTACTCGTTTTAGTTCCTGAAAACTTGTCAGTTTGCTTAGTGAAAATGTGGTTAAGGCTGGTGCACAGTTTTACTGATCAGGATGACGAGGTCAGTCCTGATAGTTTTCAAAATAATGCAAGTATGCTCAGTTTAATATGAATGACAGTTATGATCCTAAGCAATAAGTAAATCAGCACACAAGGGTCTTTTTAACGTGGTTCGGAGATAACCAACTCCTACGTCCACGACCTGATTGAATAGGAAGCTATCCTCAAAACCCTGAGGATAAGTACTTGATTTTTACGTGCCAAGGGACACGAGTAGCCAACTTCCTCTCTTAGGAACTGACCCCTGGGCATTTTACAAGTCCCAATCCTTCCTACCAACCAGCTCACACTCTGAGGGGTTTGGTATTCACGTTTTCCAACTATTGTGTATTGATCCCTCTAACAAAGCAGTTTTAAGGATGGGATCAATACTCTAAGCAAAATACAGAGAAGATTCCTACTACAACACTAGGGAAATTTAAAGTTTCAGAGTGTTGTTCAAAGTATGTTTTGAGTGCTTGGAATCTTGAGAGTTTTCTCTTGGAAATTTCCCGTTAGCCTTGAATGGGAGCAAGGCCTTCTGTATTTATAGAGAGGTTTCAAATAGATCCGTTGGAGGAGATCCGTTTCAAACCTTCCTATTTTAGGTAGGTGCAGGTACTGGTTGTCCTTGTCTGACAATGACCATACCTAGTATGGCAAAGTTTCTGATCCACCGTCTGAACCTCTGAGAAGCATTAAATGTGCTCAGTCTCCGTACATACGTGTCGCCTTCTTACTGGTTATTTGTCCAACGTCTAGTTTGTCGGCTTTGACTTTACTAATCCTCGTACATTTATAACTCTGAGTTTCTCGTTCTTTACTCAGCATAAATGTTTATCTTTTGTTGGAGACTCTGACATTCTTTCTGCTTCATCAAACTTCCAATTGCACGTGTAACCTTTCAATCTCAGGACTTACAAGTATCAGGTTAACTGATACTAGGCCCAAGTCAGGACTTATGTTGGGACAATCTGAGTATTTTGGTTAGATCCCAAAACCCCTGATGAATCTGCCTAAGTATAGTTGTTCAGGATCAAATAGTTCAGGATAGTTAGGTTAGGAATTCAGTACAGGAGGAACTTGCTGAAGACTGAAGAATATTGGAGTCGACCCAATTTACTGAAGTCTGAAGTGTAATCCATTCTGAAGGAGTCAGTCAGTCTTCCTGAAGATTGCCTGGTCTGAAGCTGAAGATCGAAGCCTGTTATTCTGTCCTGAAGTCAATCCTGAAGTACCATTGGCTGATGTTTCTACTGAGTACACTAAGCATACTCAGGATAGATCTTAGTCAGTGAAGAGTAAGTGTAATCTATCAGGCTGTGCTGAATGCACTTAAGACCTAACTTAGGCCTTGGTTCCGTTTATCTGAACCATGTAAGTCCAAAGAAAAAAGGTTACACATACTGGGCTGAATAATCTATCAGGCTGTGCTGAATGCACATAAGACCTAACTCGGGCAGTAGTTCAGATCACCTGAACCATGTAAGTCTAAGGCAAAAAGGTTATTTATGCTATGGGACAAGAGACAAAGAGAATGTCAGTAAGACTCCAATGAAGACAAACATTCAGACTGAGTTATTAACAAGAGACTCAGAGTATTGAATGTACGAGGAAGGACAAATGTCTGAAAGTCAACTAGCCGTTAGAACGGAGAGCCAATGATCTTTCGACACGTCTCACAGTTGCAGGCGATGGGACAAACTTGCCAGAATAAGCATGGCGGTTAGGGCAAACAGTATTTCTAGCCTGCAACCACCCCAAAATAGGAAAGATTTGATTTGATCTCCTCCAACAGATCTATTTTGAATCCTGCCTATAAATATGGAGAGCCTTGAATCCATTCAACGCTAACGGGAAATTTCCAAGAGAAAACTCTCAAGAATCCAAGCTCTCAAAGCATACTATAAACAACACTCTGCAATTAAATTTCCCTAGTGTTGTAGTAGGATTCACTCTGTATTTGCTTAGATCGATAGCTCTAATATTTAGCATTGTTTTGTATTGCTAGAGCTATCTTAGTTGGAAACCAGAATACCAAACCACTCTGGGTGTGAGATTGGTTGGTTAGAAGGACTGGGACTTGTAAAACGCCCAGGGGTCAGTTCCTAAGAGAGGAAGTTGGCTATTCGTGTCCCTTGGCACGTAAAAACTAAGTACCTATCCTCAGGGTTTTGAGGATAGCTTCCTGTTAAATCAGGTGGTGGACATAGGAGTTGGTTATCTCCGAACCACGTTAAAAAGTCCCCTGTGTGCTGATTTACTATTCTGTTCAGGATCATAACTGTCATCATAATAAACTGAACATTCTGCATTGTTTTTATCTTCAGGAGTGAATCTATCATCCTGAACCTTAATACTGTGCACTCAGCCTTAACCACCAGTCTACTAAGCAAGTTCAGAGAAAATGTTTTCAGAAACTAAAATGAGTAGAACCTAAGGGCTCACTGAGATAGTAGTCCAACTGACCCGCTTCCTAGCAGTCAGTAGGTTTGTTATCTCTACTGAGCTTCCTGGCACTTTACTCACACTTAGTTTATCTGACTCGTTACTGAATTGTCCCTGCTGTCCCTGTGGACCTTCAGCATACTGAGTAATTCAGAAATTCCTGACTGAGAGTGTAAGAGCATTTTTCTGAGTCTTTCAGAAAAATCTGACATCAGTGTATTCCCCCCATACACTGATTGTACTCGTTTCGGGACCAACAAGTGGTATCAGAGCAGTGGTTCAAAAGACCACTGACTTTGTTTACCAACAGTTTCTGAGGAGAAACTTTTGGTGGACTACTGAATAGATCTCGTTTCTAAAAACTGCATATCATGGCATCCTGTTCTAAACGTCTCGAGGGCAATCTTCCTGAATTCTTTATTGACAATTATGACTATTGGTAATTCAGGGTACTCTCACATCTCTATTCCATCCATGATCAGATGCCTCTGGTGATTGAGCAGGGTCCGATCAAATTCATGAGGAATCTTCAGATGACCTGGCCTGTTGCTGGCAATATTCCTGTTCCAGCTGCCGGAGATGAAGAAGTGGAGAGGTCCGTGCTTAACTCTGATCAGATTAAGCAAATCGGACTAGATAATGTTGCTAAGAACATTATACTCCACACGTTTCTTACGAGAATTCGGTCAGGCTCATGCATCTGAGAACAGTAAAGGAGATCTGGGATGCTCTGAAGGAGATGAGTGAGGGATCAGAAAAGATCAAGGAGAACAAGAGAGATCTTGCTATCAGGAAGTTTGAGGCCTTCCGGATGTTAGAAGGAGAATCCATCGATCAGATGGAAGCTCGGTTCATTAAGATGATGAACGAGCTAGCAACCATTGGGAAGGAGTTTCCCAAGAGGGAGGTATCTTCTAAAATCCTGAACTGTCTCCCTGAAAGATGGGACACAGGAGTGATCTTACTGAAGAACACTCAGGATCTTACCAACATTACTCACTCTCACCTATTCTCAGAGTTAAAGGCTTTGGAATTCGACCTCGATAAGAGGAAGAAGAAAGGTGCTGTCAGTGAGGAAGTTAGTGAGGAGAAGACTCCTGAAAAGGAAAAGAGCGTGGCTCTTAAAGCTACTCCTGAGCCTGAGGCTGGATCTGGCTCTAAGTCTCTGAAGGACATGAACAAGGATGAGCTAGCCTTGGAGTACAGCCTGATGGCGCGGCGTTTCAAGAAACTGAACTCTCGATTCGGAAGGTATAAGAAATTTTATATTGACAGCCGTGATCGCAGGTACTCCAGCCCCAGGAGATCGAGTCCCCGAAGAGAAAAAAGGAGGGGTTCAGATTCCAGGAGGGATCGCAATGAGCCTGAGCGACGAAGAGATGAGAAGAGGAGAGATGATGAGCCCAGAAGATCCAGCTCCAAACCTGAACGATCATCATGGAGCAGGAGGGAGTCATCAGATAAAAGGTACACTGATAAAAAGTTTACTTCTGATGTAGATCAGTGCTACCACTGCAAGAAGACCGGACATTATCAGTATGATTGTCCGGAGCTCAGTGCTCGTGAGCGAGAGGATCAGAGAGCCAAGAGAGAGCTCAAGGCATCAGACCGGAGAGCATTGCTTGCTGAGGATTCCTCAGATTCAGATGGCCCAGGACGCCGGTCCCCTGAACTCTTCTCCGATGAGGAGTATGATGACCTCTACCTGATGGCAGATGATGAGGTATGTTCTTCTGCCTCTTCTCCTGATCACGCACCTGAGCTTAGCTCAGATTCAGCAGGAGAACTCGACCTTCAACTCGCACTAGAGCAATTGATGGTTGACTTCTCAAGGCTGCAGGAGACTCATACTCCCACAGTGGATGTGAATGAAAAACTGAGTGGAGAGAACGATCGGCTAACTGAGTCTCTCAGAGTAAGAGATACTGAGGAAGCCCTCAGATTAGTACATCTTCAGGAAGAGCTGCTTCATGCTCGGAACAAACATGATGAAGCTCCACTGGAGGTAGAAAGACTGAAGGGTGTAATCAGCTCGCTGATTGAGACTCGTGATACTGATCTGTTCCTTGCTCAGGAACAACTGATGATTGAGCGAATTGCTCTTAGAGTGATGTTCGAAACTGAGTGGCAAGCTCGCCTTTGTGCTGAGCAAACTACTTAGGATCTTGAGCTGATCTCAAAAGAGAAAGCTCATGAAGAGTTGGTGCTTCAGTACACCACTGAAATTGAGGCCCTGAAAGAAACAAATGAGCATCTTGAGGTTAAGCTGAAGAAGTTATACACATCTACCTAAGTGGTCGTTGAGTTAACCAGTTTCTCTCAGCTGACTGATGGTGCTAAAGCTGGGTTGGGCTATGATGCCTCAAAAGACCCAAAGGGCAAGAAAAGGTGAGGTGCTTCAGGGAGCAACTCTCAGAAGAAGTTTGTCCCTGCCCTAACTGATGACAAGAGCTCAAGTGTTGCTCGTCAGGATAAGGGCAAAGGGAAGGAGAAAATGCCTGCTGAACCTGTCAGGCAAAGGACTGAGGAACCAAGTCCAAAACCTTAAGGAAAGGCCAAGGCTCCTCATCTTGAGTCAAGGTAGACAGATCAAGGGAACTCCAAGGCTCAGCCTAGGAATCCTCGATCTGGGAAGAACTCTGCTCCTAGCACTTCTCAGGCCTAGCCTAGAAATGCTCAGAGCGGAAGGAACTCAGGACAGAGGAGACCTCAGGCACAGCCAAGGACTACTGAGGTCCAGACTCCTCAGACAGGGCACAGAGCCCATCAGGAGCGTCCCAATCATCAAAGGAGAAGGACAAACCAGATGGTCACTGAAAGGCAACGAAGACCTGACTCCGGTAACACTCAGGCCAGACCTCAAGTGCCAAGAGGTCAGGCCCGAGCTGTTCCTTCTCGGGATCAAACTCAGCCCAATGCACCCAGGCCAAGGAGGAATAGGAGGCCCACCCCCAGGAATCAATATAGGGCTCCTGAACCTCAGGCTGACACCCATACACCCTCAACTTCCCAAGCACAAAGGAAGAAGACTGTGTATGTTGATGTTTCAGGGAGACAGGTTTACACTTCTGATGCTATCAGAATTGTTAAACAAATCTGGATCCCGAAGGGTATGGCTGACTCAGTAGGACCCAATACGAGATGGGTACCTGAGGCCTAATTCTTTTCAGGTCGCTGCAGGCTACAAGAAGAGGAAGGAGGATCTGATGAAGGACTGGTACTTGGACTCAGGATGTTCCAGGCACATGACCGGATTTCGTGATCTCCTTAAGGATTATGTAGCTTAGGAAGGCCCGCAGGTAACCTTTGGTGATAACTCTAAGGGTTTCACCAGAGGATTCGGAACCCTTGTTATTAGCTCTGTCCGTGTACTGAATGTATCATATGTTGAGGGACTGAGACATAACTTACGCTCGGTCGGTCAGTTTTGTGACCGAGGATATAGTGTAGAATTTACATCTAACATGTGTCTTGTGAAGGACAAATCTACACTACAGGTTCTGATTACAGGTGTCAGGAGGGGTAATGTATATTTTGTTGACTTCAAGAGCAGCTCTCCTGAAACCTGTTTGGTCGCTAAGAGCTCCTCTGAGCTCAGTTGGCTTTGGCATAAACGCCTGAGTCACTTAAACTTCAAGATTATTAACAAAATTTCTAGACTTTCTCTTGTAGATGGTCTACCCAATGAAGTTTTTAGCAAAGACCACGTCTGCGGAGCATGTCAGGAAGGCAAGCAAACCAAAGCATCATTCAAAGAGAAAGAAGCCTTCTCAACTGACAGAGTGCTTCAGTTTCTGCACATGGATCTCTTTGGTCCAGTTACTCCTGTCAGCATAAATGGTAGGAAATATACCCTTGTTGTTGTTGATGATTATTCCAGGTACACATGGGTTATTTTCTTGCTGAACAAAAAGGAGACTCAGGTCAAGCTTCCAGAGTTACTCAAGCAACTGAGTACTGAACAGGGTCAGAGCATAGTCAGGATCCTATCAGATCGAGGAACTGAGTTTATAAACTCTATTATAACTGACTTTTGTACTAACCATGGTATAGCTCATGAGACTTCTGCAGCCAGGACCCCTCAGCAGAATGGGGTAGCTGAAAGAAGAAATCAGACCCTGAAGGAAACTGTCAGGACCATGTTGGCTGAGTCAGGATTGCCCAAGAAGTACTGGGCTGAAGCAATCAACACTGCTTGCTACACTCAGAACCGATCTATGCTGAACAAACAACATGCTCATACACCTTATGAAACTTGGAATAAGAGGAAGCCTCGCATCTCTTATTTCCATATTTTTTGGTGTAAGTGTTTCATCCTGAACAATGGGAAAGACCAGCTAAAAGCCTTTGATAGCAAATCTGATGAGGGAGTTTTCTTAGGATACTCCTCAGTCAGTAAAGCCTTCAGGGTATATAACTGTCGGACCCTTTGTGTGGAGGAAACACCTCATGTTGTATTTGATGAGATTGCATCAGTGCATAGAAAACAGGTTCTGAGCCGTGACACTGAGGGGGTTACCAAGAGAATAACAAGACTGAGTTTGAAAAATCCTGAATTCAAGATCAAGCTTGTCAGGGCTCCCAAAGGATGGGATTATGATGATGAAGATCAGGATGGACCTCAGGTCAACCCTCAGCAAGCCCCAGCCTCGGAAGATGTTGAGTCTCAGACGGAGAGACAGACTCAACCTGAGGTACTTACTGTCGGTGATGATGCTTCTGCACCTGAGACAGTTACTGAGTCCAACACTGTAGGGGGAAACAATGTCCCTGATATTGGCCAACTCTCAGGAAATGACTCAGTATCCCCTGTTCTTGCTCGTTCCTATACTTTGCCTATTATTGTCGAGACTAACATTTTAGGATCAGGCGAGGGAACGTCAGCAGCTCCCAGTGCTCCCATCAGCAGGAGGCGGTGGCTAGATGATCACTCATTGGCTGATATCATTGGTGATATCAATGAGGGGGTCAGGACTAGGTTGTCCTTTGGTGAGAGCGTTATGTTTTGTTGTTTCCTGAGTGATCAGGAACCTAAGAGCATAGAAGAAGCTCTTGCTGATCCCAACTGGATCCTAGCCATGCAGGATGAGCTCAATCAGTTTGAGCGGTATCAGGTTTGGGAGTTAGTTGAGAGACCTAGGCGTCAACATGTCATTGGCACCAAATGAGTCTTTAAGAACAAGAAGGTTGAGAAGAATGTTGTAGTCAGGAATAAGGTCAGACTAGTGGCAAAGGGTTACTCTTAGGCCGAAGGAATCGACTATGATGAGACCTTTGCTCCGGTCGCAAGGTTGGAAGCAATCAGGTTGTTTCTGGCATATACAACATTCAAGAAATTCAAAGTGTATCAGATGGATGTAAAGAGTGCTTTTCTGAATGGTGTACTAAACGAGGAGGTCTATGTGGAACAACCTCCAGGTTTCGAAGTTGGAAATAAGGTATATCACCTGAAAAAAGCTCTTTATGGCTTGAAGCAAGCTCCGAGAGCTTGGTATGATACATTATCCCAATTCCTGATAGACCACGGGTTCGTGAAAGGAACAGTGGACAAGACCCTCTTTCGGATATCCGAAGGGGAGGACATTCTCTTGGTTCAGATTTATATGGATGACATAATTTTTGGATCTCCTAATCTGAAGCTTTGTGAGAAATTCTCCAAGCTGATGACTGGGAAATTTGAGATGTCAATGATGGGAGAAATGAATTTCTTTCTGGGTCTCCAAGTCAGGCAAACTGACTCCAGAATCTTCATAAATCAGTCCAAATATGCGAGGGATTTGATTCAGAAATTCGGAGTTCAGACCAGCAAAGTCTCACGTATTCCCATGAACACAAATGAGAAGCTGGACCCTGACAAAGAAGGAGTCTCAGTAAATCAGACTGAATATAGGGCACTGATAGGATCCTTATTGTATTTGACTGCTAGTCGTCCTGACATCACTTATGCAGTTGGAGTTTGTGCAAGGTATCAGTCTGATCCAAAGAAGAGTCATCTAGAGAGTGCCAAAAAGATACTGAAATACCTGAGAGGTACAATAAATCTAGGACATTGGTATCCCTCTGATGACAACCTAGAACTGACTGGCTATTCAGATGCAGATTATGGAGGCTGTAGGCTTGATAGGAAATCAACTACAGGCACATGTCAGTTTCTAGGGAGTAAGCTGATCTCTTGGTTTTCTAAGAAGCAAACCAGTATTGCAACGTCTACTACTGAGGCTGAGTATATGGCGGCAGGCAGTTGTTGTTCTCAGATCGTTTGGCTGAAATAGCAACTGAGAGACTACCAAGTTGAGGCCACTGAAGTCCCAATTTATTGTGACAATAATAGTGCGATTGCCATATCCTAAAACCTAGTCTTACACACAAGGTGTAAGCATGTGGACATCAGACATCACTTTATCAGAGATCATGCTGAGAAAAAGGACATCAGGATGGAGAGAGTCCCTACTGATAAGCAGAGAGCTGACATACTGACTAAGGCTTTGCCTGAAACCAGATTTGTTGAGCTATCAGTAGAATTAGGACTCCTTGACCCAGGCTTAGGAGATTCAATCTGAATCTCTGATCAGAATGCTCAAGGTCAGGGGGAATGACTAATATGGACTGAGGATGAAGGAATCTCAGAGAGATTGTGAATGGTTGTAGGGGGAACATTCAGTATGAAAAGGATGATCAGTATAGACTGACTAAGATTCAGGACACTGAACTCAGGACTTGTCATCCTGATAGGTCACACGTGGTATCAGTCAGAATACAAATCTGACTGACTGGTATGTTTCCTGATTTTCTTTCAGTCATCAGATCTTGCGTGCAATATCCTTGATACTGTTTGCTGTATTGTCAAATCAATTTAATTTGTCTTTCAATCCCAGCCATTCATTTAATATTCGGTTATTATTTAATACAATTTATTTGAATTAAATACGGACATGCTCTGACGCGCATTTAATGCACAGTGGGCGGGAACAGTTTTCAATAAAGTTTTGACCCATTACTTTTGAAAATCTGAAGAGTCTCCATACATCTTGCGCTTTAATCTTAATATTTGAATCTCATAAGTCACTATTTTCTGAGCCATCCGATTAAAACTGAATTTTGGTATAAATAAGGGAAGTTTGTGCTATTGCAACTTTTATGCACCTAAATCTTTTCTTGATATATTTCTCTCTGTGAATCGACCTTCTTCATTCTTCATATTGTTTCCATGGCTTCTCCTTTCGTAGATTCATTATTTGGAAATCTTTTTCATCTAAGAAATGAAATTCACTGGGAACCATATGGAGATTTTACCTCCAATCATTCTGATATACTCCCTGTAAAGGAGCTTTTCAATAATGTAGGTCTCCTTCGTTTCATCACTGCCAGACCCCAGAGACTGCACCCCAGACTTGTTGTTGCATTCTATCTTAAAATGGCGCAGAACAAGGACTCCCAGGAGTGGGAGACATGCATTCCCCTGACCTCATGTGTAAAGGGGAAGAATGGTGAGGAAGAGATGACCAGGAGGTGGGTCACTCTCAATCTGAGGCAGAAGATTAAGGAGGTTTTTAATCTTCCGCATTCTGGTAGAAGCCCTGTTGATTTTGGGTTTGGGACTGAGAAGGATTAACTCCAGTCACTCTGCGATGGTGATGTGGTCCTGAAGTCGGGCCTGAATAAATCCGTGCTGAGGACAGAGAATCGTCATTTCTTTGACCTGACAAGTCAGGGCGTGATGGGGATTGCAGGAGGGCTGGAGCAGATCTTGCGGCCAAAACTGTATACAATGATGGCAATCTCTGACGCCTCAGTGCATAACTTTAACTGGGAGGATTACTTCCTCCAATTGCTGGTAGCTGAGACCAATGAGATCAAATACTCGCCGGAGGGTCAGGCGACATTTGAGGCCAAAATGCACTTTAGCACCGAGATTTCTCTGATCTTGGAGACCCTGGATCTCGGTGATGTGGATCAGGCCCAATCACTCGAGATTCCAGCGAAGATCGATCTATTCAGAGCCTATTCCGGTGATGCTGGCACCAAGAAGAGACCACAGACTCAGAAGAAGAAGGCTCAGGCGAGCACGACTGGGAGAGTCAAGGCTCAGGCGGGCATATCTTCAGAGTCCGATATTGCAAAGCCAGCGGAGGACAAGCCCAAGTGCTCAGGACCCAAGCAACAGAAACTGAAATTCTTATATCCAGGGTCAGGAAAGCGAGAGAAGAAGCTTATGGAAGAGAAGGCTGCTGAAGAAATGATTCAGCACGCGCATCCGGAGAGGGAATCAGCTCAGGCTGCACTTGAAATCGCCCTTATCTCTGCCATTCTGGTTGTTGCATCCACTGATCCTAACCCACTGATTCTTGGCATTGCTTCAACTTATCAGGGTATGGAGGCCCCCTCGGGTGAGGATCAGGGGGAACCAGTTCTGAAGGAGGTTTCTGAAGGAGTTCAGGCTGAAGCTCCGTGGCCATTCCCTGTGCCTGACGAGAACACATTGACAGACTTTGAGATAGTGGCAAGGGGAGCGGCTGCTGAAATGGTGGAGAGGAGGTTTCCTGACCTCTCAGATGCTCAGAAGGAAGCAGTTGTGCAGCTTCGCACCTTTGCTATGATCCGAAATGCCACCTGGCCTGAACTCAGTCAGCTCGGAGAGTTGAGAGGATGGGACAATATTGCTGAATCAGAAGCTGCCCTCTTTGATCATTTTGACGTTAATTCTCTACATCACCTGATCAAGATGGCAGACTTTATCAGAACTGTCCATCGCATTTATCCTGAACCCGAGCCTCAGAGAGTTGAAGTGGAGAAGGATGTGGAGAAGGAAGCTGAGAAGGAGATGATTGAGATTGTTGATGATGCTCAGCAAGGTGGCACTGAAGGGGTCAGTACACCGGCCGATGAAGCAATCCTGGGACCCGGGACTGCGGAGGCTTCAGGAGAGGGTCCAACAGGTCTGGTCTGAGTCAGAGGAAAATGGATCACCCCCGAGGCACTATATATTCAGAACTCCTCACGAGCTCTTGCCAATCTTCACAGAAGGGTAATCCTCGTCGAGAGAAATACTAATAGGGTTGGTTCAAATTCTGAAGTGCTGAACAAGAAGATGAATAGACTGGATCGTGACCTGAATGATATGGGATCTGACATGAATGCTGCCATTGATCTTCTTGGAGAAGTCAGAACTCAAAACTCAGTAGATCTCACTGTTATCTCTGAGCAAGCAAAAGGGGCCATTCAAAGCTGCAATCAAATGGTCTCTGATGCGCAAACTCAGCAGGAGAACAAGCTTGCCACTTTTCTTGATCAACAACTGCCTGAAAGAATTGATCAACTGGTTGATGAAAAGTTGACCAAGCTAAAGGCTGAACTGAAGGATGAGCTGCTGAGTGAGATGTCTGCACAGGAGAAGGCTGAAATTGCCTCTGCCCTAGACAACAGAATGGAGAACTTCGAAGGTCGACTGAAGGCTGCACACAATTCAGCCATTGATAAGCTCAGTGTCGGCCTAAGAGGGATGGCAGGGCAGATTGGGCAACTGCAGGGCAAGCTGACTGAGATGGACAGTCAGTTCACGTTGTTGGCGGAGTCAGTAAATGAAGTTGTCAAGCGAATTAATGACGATGATGCTAAAAAGGGGGAAGAAGGGAAGAAGCAAACTGCTACTACTGGTAAAGCCAAGAAGAAGAACTTCCCCCCTGAACTGAAAGCGGCGGATAGAAAAAGGACAAGGTCCGTCGCTGCCATCGAAGCCGCTGAAGGTTCAGAGCCGAAGAGGTTGAGGCCCTCTGAGGATCTCGCTCTGGAACCTTTGTATAAGGAGATGGAGGAACAGATGAATCCGGGGTTGACCACTCAGGAAAAGATGGTGATGACGGAGGCGGAGAAGATAGCGAAGATGAAGGAGATTTCGCTGCTCAGTCAGATCCAACGGCTAAAAGAGTCCAATGAGTACCTGACTTTGCAGGTTCAGAAGAAGAAAATTGTGCCTTCTGGATCTCGAACAAAGACTCAGAGGAAGTTAGTGGTCAGTCCAGATCAAGGTCCCCCTCCTCTCCAGTTCGTAGAGGATTTCATTCCGATAGAGTTGTTGGAGGTATGGATTCCGATCCGGAATAGGTGGGCTTACCTATTCTATGTGGTGGGATTATGGGATGATCAATCTGAAGAAAAAGACGTCATACTCCATCACTGGATGGCACAGGAGCATCCGGATCTATGGGCTGAAATAATCAGACATGCTGACACAGAAGGTGTAGAGATTGCTCCTCCGGAATTCATTAAGTATCCTCATCCACTCTTCAGGAACTCCAAGCGACTGGACCGGAAAGCAATATCAGAAGAAGTCGTCAGAGTAGGACGCGCTGCCGGGGCCGTTGGTGATCGGAACAGGATGAAGTAGGTCCTAAACCGAGTCTTGGAGATGTATGAAATTCCTCTAGTTGCTTGGAATAAGGATGAAGAATAGATCAGGAAATAGTTGTTCAGGAATTGTAATAGCTTCAGGATAATTGTAAATCTTATATCAATCAATGAAGTTATTTATTTTTCCTGAGTACAACTTCTTGTTGACTCCTGAATTTACTTTTCTGAATCCTTATCAAGAACTGTACTAACCCATTCCTTGTTTTCATCTTATAGACTAAGTACCTAGTTTGTCAGGTGGTACTGAGTTGTTCTCACTGACTAAGTCAGTTGATTGTATAGATGAATTGGAATTTGCTTAAGGGTTTTGGCATCATCAAAAAGGGGGAAATTGTTGGGACAATCTGAGTATTTTGATTAGATCCCAAAACCCCTGATGAATCTGCCTAATTATAGTTGTTCAGGATCAAATAGTTCAGGATAGTTGGGTTAGGAATTCAGTACAGGAGGAACTTGCTGAAGACTGAAGAATATTGGAGTCGATCCAATTTACTGAAGTCTGAAGTGTAATCCATCCTGAAGGAGTCAGTCAGTCTCCCTGAAGATTTCCTGGTCTGAAGCTGAAGATCGAAGCCTGTTAATCCGTCCTGAAGTCAATCCTGAAGTACCATTGACTGATGTTTCTACTGAGTACACTAAGCATACTCAGGACAGATCTTAGTCAGTGAAGAGTAAGTGTAATCTATCAGGCTGTGCTGAATGCACTTAAGACCTAACTTAGGCCTTGGTTCCGTTTATCTAAACCATGTAAGTCCAAAGCAAAAAGGTTACACATACTGGGCTGAATAATCTATCAGGCTGTGCTGAATGCACATAAGACCTGACATGGGCAGTAGTTCAGATCACCTGAACCATGTAAGTCCAAGGCAAAAAGGTTAATTATGCTATGGGACAAGAGACAAAGAGAATGTCAGTAAGACTCCAATGAAGACAAACATTCAGACTGAGTTATTAACAAGAGACTCAGAGTATTGAATGTACGAGGAAAGACAAATGTCTGAAAGTCAACTAGCCGTTAGAACGGAGAGCCAATGATCTTTCGACACGTATGTACGGAGTCTGCTCAGCATTTAATGCGGCATTTAATGCGTCTCAGAGTTGCAGGCGATGGGACAAACTTGCCCCAATAAGCATGGCGGTTAGGCCAAACAGTATTTCTAGCCTGCAACCACCCCAAAATAGGAAAGATTTGATTTGATCTCCTCCAACGGATCTATTTTGAATCCTGCCTATAAATATGGAGAGCCTTGCACCCATTCAAGGCTAACGGGAAATTTCCAAGAGAAAACTCTCAAGAATCCAAGCTCTCAGAGCATACTATAAACAACACTCTGCAATTAAATTTCCCTAGTGTTGTAGTAGGATTCACTCTGTATTTGCTTAGATCGATAGCTCTAATATTTAGCATTGTTTTGTATTGCTAGAGCTATCTTAGTTGGAAACCAGAATACCAAACCACTAAGGGTGTGAGATTGGTTGGTTAGAAGGACTGGGACTTGTAAAACGCCCAGGGGTCAGTTCCTAAGAGAGGAAGTTGGCTATTCGTGTCCCTTGGCACGTAAAAACCAAGTACCTATCCTCAGGATTTTGAGGATAGCTTCCTGTTAAATCAGGTCGTGGACGTAGGAGTTGGTTATCTCCGAACCACGTTAAAAAGTCCCCTGTGTGCTGATTTACTATTCTGTTCAGGATCATAACTGTCATCATAATAAACTGAACATTCTGCATTATTTTTATCTTCAGGACTGAATCAATCATCCTAAACCTTAATACTGTGCACTCAGCCTTAACCACCAGTCCACTAAGCAAGTTCAGAGAAAATGTTTTCAAAAACTAAAACGAGTAGAACCTAAGGGCTCACTTTCCGCATGTACTCTAGCTCACTGAGATAGTAGTCCAACTGACCCGCTTCCTAGCAGTCAGTAGGTTTGTTATCTCTACTGAGCTTCCTGGCTCTTTACTCACACTCAGTTTATCTGACTCGTTACTGAATTGTCCCTGCTGTCCCTGTGGACCTTCAGCATACTGAGTAATTCAGGAATTCCTGACTGAGAGTGTATGAGCATTTTTCTGAGTCTTTCAGAAAAATCTGACATCAGTGTATTCCCCCCCCCCCATACACTGATTGTACTCATTTAGGGACCAACAACTTATGAATATCAGAAGGACATTCAGCATGATCAAGGTTACATTGTGCCTTCACTGATAGGGACTTCCCTGAGCATGCTTAGTCTACTCAGTTCTGTCAGGATCAGTGGTCTTCTTCAGGATGGCTTCTACGCAGCTTCAGGACTCCTTCTAGGTTTTTCAGGATCAGCTTCAGATTGATCATCTTCAGGACGATCAAGCCTTCAGGGTTAGGGATGTTTCAGACTTCAGACATAAAGACGTCTCCATCAGTCTTCCCTCCTCAGCACGTTCCCCCTGAACTGATTACCTGTGAATAGAAAATCTATTCTAACCTAACAATCCTGAAACTATCATCCTGATCGAACTATACTTACGCAAATTCATCAAGGGGTTTTGGAATCTAATCAAAACACTTAAGATTGTCCCAACAATTTCCCCCTTTTTGATGATGCCAAAACCCTTAGAAAAATCCTACCATCTAAATAATTTACTGAAATAATCAGTATTCAGTACAGGAACCTATATCAGGTCCTTAGTTCTATAAGATGGAAACAGGAAAGGGTTAGTACAGTTCTTTATAAAGAGCAGAAAAATAAATCAGGAGTCAACGAGATGTTGTCTTAGGAAAGTAAAAGTTTCATTGATATAAAAGATAAAGTACATGGGTTCCTGAAACTATTACAAATGTTCCTGAGACACTATTCCTGATCTACTGCTCTTCAGTCTTTGTCATCCCATCTCTCATGTGATAGTCCATACTTGGCTAGGACCCTCAGCTTCATGGGGTGGAATAGATTAACATCCTGAAGTGCTCCGCAGTTCTGAGCAACCATCTTCATTGTAGCTTGGATAAAACTTCGATTCAGGTGATGATTAATTACGAGCATTGGAGGGACGTAGAAGATATTCTCGGGAGCCCTGATCTGAACACCTGCTCTGTTAGCAAATCTATCGATTTCGGCGAAGAAGTCAGGATAGTGCAGGGTCATCCACTCAATGAATACAACATTCTTGTCATGACCTACACACTTAAGCCAATTTCCGTAGACGTAATACTTCTCCACGAACTCCTTCTCGACCGGGACCCAGGTATAATTCATTTCAGGAGGGATGAAGTTGTCTACGTACTCAAAAGGAATTGGCCCTAACGGCTCCACGAGAGCTTTCTTCTTCTGATCAGCAGCCTTCTTCTTCACTGCACCGGACTCAGGCTTCTTCTTCTCAGTTTTCTCCTTCTCCTTCAGAGCATCAAGCTGGCCCTGAAGTTTCTCAATTTTCGTATCCTGAGACCTGACCTTCAGTGCAGTTTCCAAAGTGATCTGCTTCTGCTTCTTCTTAGATACTACCAAGGGATCATCAGGGTACAACGGTTCTTCACATTCATCCAAGAGTCCTTGCACTTCTTCAGGACCAGGCTGATCAGTAGCCTTCCTCTTCTTAGAAGTCTTGAACTTAGGATTTTTCTTCATTCCTTCCCCCTTTTTGGCAGCATCAGGGGCATCCTCGTCCTTATCCAACTTAGCTTTGATATCTTCGATCAGGATCCCCTGTGAAGCAGCCTGGTCAGCAACCATCTTCAGGTCAGAAGCCAGCATGTCAGTCCTCTCTGCCCTAACAATGCTCTCGGATAGATGATTGTCGAACTTCTTCAGCATGGCAGTCAGCTCATTCTTCTGATTTGAACAGTCATTCATCAGAGCTGTGAAGGATTTCTGCCATACATCATCAGAGCTCTTCATGCTCTCACTGATCCTCCTCATGAGAGTCGCATCTTCCGCCTGGGCTTCTTCCCTAGCTACTTCCCTGACCTGGGCCTCCTGCCACCTCAGTGCTTCAGCAATAAGTGCCTTGATTCTGTCATCCAGGCCACTTAGAGCTGAGTTAACAGAATTTTGAATCTGGTCAGAGATAGTAGCACTCTCAGTGGATCTCTGTCTTTCGAGGCTCAGGAATCGTTCAGTGTCTTTCGTCCTTGCCTTAGCGAAAGTAGCCGCCAGCTTCTTCAGCTTCTCCTGATGACGGACGATCTTACTGAGTATGCTCAGGTCCATCAGTGACACTCCCACTGAGATGGTCCGGCTCTTCTTCTTCCTCCTCCTTGTGCACTTCCCTGAAGCCACAACTGGGGCCTCCCCTTGATCCTCAGCAATCCCGGCCCCGGGAAGTGCGTCATCGGCCGGTGCAACAAGTTGTGCACCTTCAGCAGCAGCAGGGACAAGAGCTTGAACAACGTCCGGATTTTGTGCCCTGACAATCCTGACAAAGTCCTCAGTGAGAAGGACTTGAGCATATGATCGAATGGAGAATTGATCGCACAAAATTTGCTCCTGATCCCTCAGGACATCAACCCCTTTCTCCTCGATCAGGGATGCAGGTTCTGGAAGAGTTGACCTGCGTATGATCACGAGCATCCTCAGTCTGATGGCCTCTTCCCTGAATGGATCCTTCAGCTCAGGTAGATGCTACCACACAAACCTGATAGCTTGAGACCTGACATGCAGTTCGAAGGCTGTCAAACTGGAAGTTTTAGGAGCCACTTCTTGCACTGGGGCTGCCTGAGCATCATCCTCAGGGGCCGACTCACCCTGACCCTCTTCACCACCAGCCTCAACATCCTGAGGCTCATCTGAGTCACCTGACGCACTGCTGCTTTGCCCTTCCTGGGCCTCCACCTCTTCTCCTAACTCCTCTTCACTCAGCTCCTCCTGAGCTCCTCCACTTGGCTCCGCCTGAGCCTCTCCACCTTCAAGATCATGGACAACGTCCATAACTACATCTTCAGGAGCCACTGCAACCCTGACCTCCTAATCTTCGTGTTCCCCCTCGACCTGAGTCACCTCCTGCTGAGGCTTCTTCTTAGTGCTAGAAGCCGCCATTGGTTCTGACGAAGGAACTTCCGAAGGTGCCACAGAGGAGATTGGCACGACAGGCTTTGCGACTGATCCTGACCTTTGTTCAGGCTGGTCAGATTCAGTATCAGAGGGCTCGTCCCTCAGCAGCGACTTCTTCTCAGTGGGTTCAGAAATGGTGATTCCCTTCACCTTCACCATCGTTGGGGCTTTCTTCACTGGCTCATCCTGAGCCTTAGAACTGGCAGCCTTGCCCTTGCCTTTGCCCCTCGACACCTTCTTAATCTCCATGTTGTTCATCTTCTTGATGGTTTCAGAAGCACTTCTGAAGAGAATATGCTTATCCTTGAAATCAATCAGCTCCGCCTGATCGATATCTCTAAGTGGAAGGCTCTGAAGCATCACTGATAACCTCAATCCTTAATGGGGATTCTTCTCCAGAACAATCTTATCACCCATCATCCTTACCTTCTTTGACTCCTGAACGATTTTCTAAAGGAAGTACTCTTCCCAATCAATCCGAGCGTTGTCCACCACAGCAGTCAAACCCCTGATCTTGGGTTGACTGATTTGCTCCATGCCTCCCATGAAGCCCATTATACTCTGAACTACAACCTCAAACAACAGCTTGTAAGCAGGTTTCAGAAGTTTCTTGTTCATTGTGCTGAAGATTTCCTGAGGGGCGATCAAGAATTCGTTCATGCACGTCTGCTCCTCTCCAGCCTTGTAAGCAGTTAGATCAGCCAATTGATTCTCCTCCTGAGTGGAATCACTGATTCCCACTCACCATCGTCCTTTAATGACATATTCGCATAGAATGCGATAATCTGATGTGGGCAAGTCTTCGCTGGCTTCTTGGAGACGAAGTCTAGGAGCCCAGCCTGATTAATGGCTCCATAGACCTAGAGAAGTTCTTTGATGGTGGATCGATGAGTGAAATCTACCAACCATTCGTAGGACACCTTCGATTCCACCTCGGAGATGGCAGCGTGGAATCTCTTTGTGTCTTCAATGGATTGAGCAGCATAAGAAGCCATGGATGCAGAAATAGCAGGAAATATGTTGCAGAGACTCTGGGTTAGGAAAAATATGAGTGCGCAAATTTTGCAATGAGAACAAAGCTTCCTTTTATACCCAAAACTTCAGTTTTAATGGACGGATTTGATTAAAGGTCTTTTGAAATTCAACGGATTAGATGAAGGGGTATATCCGAAATAAGAATTTCACCAAATTTAGTTTTCAAAGATAATTATTCAAAACTTTATTGAAAACTGTTCCCGCCCACACTTGCATTAAATGCTTGTCTGAGCATGTTTGAAATAAATTCCAATTATTGCATTTAATAAAAAATGAATAATAAATTAATGGCTGGGATGAGAGTTAAAAACCCTGTGATTGATGTGATGTTAGATATGATCAGAAATGATGCAAGCAAGTCATGATGAAAGCAAATGTTCAATAATACATACCAGTCACTCAGATATCGAAACCTGACTGATACCTCATGAGACCGATCAGGGTGACAATCCCTGATATCTGAGTCCTGAACTTAGACTATCATGATCCTAAAAATCCTCAATCTGATGTTCGTTCCCCCTGGAAGCCATCCATCTATCTGCAACCTGATCCTGAGTTATTCATCCTTCCTGACCACCCTGTTCAACCCTGAACTGAGGTTCATACTGAACCTTCTACGCCTGGGTCAAGAAGTCCTAACTCTACTGACAGCTCAACAAACCTGGTTTCGGGCAAAGCCTTAGTCAGGATGTCAGCTCTCTGCTTGTTAGTAGGGATCCTCTCCATCCTTATATCATTTTTCTCAACATGATCTCTTATAAAGTGATGCCTGATGTCTACATGCTTACACCTTGTGTGTAAGACTGAGTTTTGGGATATGGCAATGGCACTATTGTTGTCACAATAAATTAGGACATCAGTGGCCTCAACTTGGTAGTCTCTCAGTTGTTGCTTCAACCAAAGGATTTGGGAACAAAAACTGCCTTCCGCCATATACTCAGCCTCAGTAGTAGACGTTGCAACACTAGTTTGCTTCTTAGAAAACCAAGAGATCAGTTTTCTCCCTAGAAACTGACATGTGCCTGTAGTTATTTTCCTATCAAGTCTACAGCCTCCAAAATTAGCATCAGAATACCCTGTCAGTTCTAGGTTGTCATCAGAGGGATACCAAAGTCCTAAATTGACTGTACCCTTAAGGTATTTCAATATCTTTTTGGCACTCTCTAGATGACTCTTCTTCGGATCAGACTGATACCTTGCACAAACTCCAACTGCATAAGTGATGTCAGGACGACTTGCAGTTAGGTACAATAGAGATCCAATCAGTGCCCTATATTCAGTCTGATTCACTGAGGTCCCCTCCTTGTCAGGATCCAACTTTTGTGTTCATGGGAATACGTGAGACCTTGCTGGACTGAACTCCAAACTTCTGAATCAAGTCCCTCGCATACTTGGACTGATTAATGAAGATTCCGGAGTCAGTTTGCCTGACCTGAAGACCTAGGAAGAAGTTCATTTCTCCCATCATTGACATCTCAAACTTCCCAGTCATCAGCTTGGAGAATTTCTCACAAAGCTTCAGGTTGGGTGATCCAAAAATTATGTCATCCACTTAAATTTGGACTAAGAAAATGTCTCCCCCTTCGGATATCTTGAAGAGGGTCCTGTCCACTGTTCCTTTCACGAACCCGTGGTCTATCAGGAACTGGGAAAGTGTATCATACCAAGCCCTGGGGGCGTGCTTCAGGCCATAGAGTGCTTTCTTCAGGTGATAAACCTTGTCACCGACTTCAAACCCTGGAGTAGAGATGTTAAACGGGCTAGCCCTAACCCTATAGGGTCAGCCCTAACGGGTTTCGGGCTAAACGGGTTAGGGCCTTATCCGGTTCATTCTTAACGGTCCTCTAATATTTTAGACCTAACCCTAACCCTAGCGGTCCTCGGGCTAAACGGGTCTTAAACGGGTCATGTCATAAATAATAAAAAAATCTAAATTTTAACACATAATCTAAAATAATTGTCATAAAATGTTAATATTTAAACTAAAACCTAAACATGGTCCATAATTTCATTAAAATTATTTAAAATAGTTTAATATAATTACAAAAGTTCAAACGTCAACACTTAAATATTTAAAAGTTCATTGGTATTTAAAAGTTCAAGTATAAATACTTAAAATTAATATAACACCTAAATAGAAATTTGAGATAACTTCAATTAATAATAATAATAACTAATAAGTATAGGTGGCTTCTGTTGTTGTGGTACTGCCGCTATTTTCTTGACTTGCTTAAAATTTCTCCCTTATTTTGTACCGACCCATTTTCTCTTATTCTGTTGTAGTTCTGGCATTCTCACTTCTTCTATTTTCATACGAGCTGCAACAGCTTGTGCTTTCTCAAACATCTCAGCATAAGACTTAATATCTTGTGCTGCTAAAATAGTGCTGATTTCCGGACAAAGGTTCTGTACAAACCTCTTAGCCTTTCTTTCATCTGTATCCACCAAATGAGAAGCATAACGTCCTAGCTGATTAAACTTCTTTTCATATTCCTGAACCATCATACTTCCTTGCTTCAACTGTAAGAACTCAGTTTCTTTTTTATCCAAGAATGACTGTGGTATGTAATTTTTGACCAATGCCTTCACAAATTTCTCCCAGGTAATTGACGTTCGATCCTCCTCTTTCATTGTCCTACAATGAGCTTCCCACCAATAGTCTGCATCTTCATTTAGTTGAAAGATAGCACATGAAACCTTCTGTTCATCCGTACATCCAAGATAAGTGAATATCTTTTCTATACTTCGAATCCAATTCTCTACTTCCATCGGATTCTCTTTCCCAGTCAAGGTTGGAGATCTAAACTTCTTAAACTGACTAATCTTATTCTCATGGTTTTGGACTGGAGGTGGCGCAGATGTTTGGGATGATTGGCCTTGCTGACCTAACTGTTGAACTAATTCCCTTAATACTGATGCTAAATCACCGTTCATCTCTAGGTCGGTTCTGGTCCCCCTACGACTCATGGTTCTAATCAGTAACAAACTTATTAGTAATAATTAATTTACATAATTTTAACCACAACATATATTTCATATACTTATACCACAAATATTACATTCAAAATATACTATTCATTCAAAACATCTAGCTCATATTAGACATATACTTTGCATATAATAGTAAGTGTCATGTAGGCACATAATACATATATAGGTCAGATAAACACATAATTTTGATTCCGATTTAATCATCATCAATGATAATTATTTCGGGTTCCTCCTTCTCTTTCTCCCACATCTCAATTGAGCTGGTACTGGCATCACTGTCACTATCGTTGTTCATCTCCATCTCTGTACTTCCCTGTCCGCCTTCGATCTTAGCTTCTCTGCTTCCACAGCTTTCTTGTACTATTTCATAAATGGGAGACCATTGTTGAACTTCCTTCATCTCAAATCTTGGATGATTCGGGGTAAAATGGACAGTCCCAGAATTAGCCCAATCACAAAATAACATTGAAGTAAAACAGGGAAAGCACAGATGTCCATGTTTATCGAACACATAATCAAGCATATCTAGGCTCGCACATAACCAAGTAGATGGCACGGTATCCAGAAGTAGATGACAGTAATAGTCATCATCCATGTAATGTCCATTTGCTAGCACATGTTTATACTGTGATATTATTTCTCCAATATAAGCTCCTAAATCCTCATCCTTTAGTCGTACTTGTTCCATTCTTAACAACAAATTTTAATTCGTTAGTTTAATATAACATATAATTCTAATAATTCATCAAATAAAATTAATCACAATTTCATATAAACAACAAAATTAAGCACTTATGAAACACTTACCTGATCCCGTCGTGGAGAATGACTTCGGTGCGGCTGTTTTGTTTAAATTTTTTTTTTAAAACAGACACACTTTTAAAAATTCTTTAGCAGGCGAACCTGCTCTGATACCACCTGTAACATCCCCACTTAAATAATACAAAAATGTGATGTGGCACAAGTAGGAATGCTACTAAATAATATATAGAGTATTAAAATACGCCACAAGTTTATACAGCAGAAGGCTTAAAATAAGTACGACCGTAGCCTTAAATTTTTGCAAATAGCATTCTAAACTTAAATTTATATAAAACAAAATGCCACTGCCAGCCGAGTTCATTCGCCCACGTCGGGATCCATAGCATCTGTAATAAAAATAAAAGTAGAAGGGATAAGTGTTTGTAAACACTTAGTGGTGAATCTCTTGACAATTGCACAAATTAAAACATCAATGTTTATAACATGTGAGCCCCTGGAATTTCACCGGGTATCTCTGGGTGGTGCGACCAACCCGTGTTGCCGGGGCAACCGGACTATCCCAGTTGCCACCATTTAGGTGGACTATCTCAAACTCAGAGGCCAGTCGATAGCGGGCCAGACTCAAATATTTAACATTCAACATTTAATAAATACAATTGTAAATAAAAGTAACACTCTGTGAAGAGTGAAGTGATTCCCCACCTTGTAGATTTGAACCTACAAAGAAAATTTTAATGATAGGAAATTTGTTACTTATCCCTTCACTTTTAAATAAATCATGAAATTCACATATCAACATCTTTCAGATATACACATAAAATTTCAATTTTAGTCTCAATACATATTCAAAAGTTGTATCAAAGATCATAAATATCAATTAAGCATGTATAATTATCAAATAACAAGTCCTAAAGAAATATCGACCGTAAAATATAAACGGACTATTTCGAACAATTTGTACATAATTTTAGTTTCTGTAACCATCAATTAAAAATTCATATAAAATAAACTACTTCCCCAAAAATTCTAAAATTTTAACCACATAAACACAACTTAATTTATTTTAATACCATCATTTTTAATTTCTGAAATTCCTTACTAAACACTACAATTTTTACGAAGAACAAACTAGTAACAATTTCTGACCCCTTAACATAAAAATTCACCATAAATCAATCATAAGTCCAATACCTTTGAAATTTTAACTATAAACTCCCAACTTAATATAGTTTATCACTGTACTTTGAATTTTTATAAAAACCTAACCGATTATGATTTAATTCTAGCAAACTTTTACTGTTTTGGTTATAGAGTTCGAAAAACCTAGTTCATTTTTGAAAAATCACCAAAAATTGAATATTACTCCAATAGCTACAAAATTATAAACCTAATTTCGATAGTCAATATACTATGACATAAAGTATTTTAAGAATTTTTCACTGCATCAATCGGCCAGAATGAATTTTTAAATGAAACTTGGTCCAGATTTCGTTTTTTTATGCGTACATGATGATCATCTCAACATAACTTCAAATTTATTCACACAATTTCATGTTTTCCAAGTTATGAACATAAATAACTCATAAATAAACATGTTTAAGCTCATACCTTGTGAAAGAATGAATTAAAACATGAAATACATGAAGAGAACATTATATAACATCACAATCACTTGATTTCAAACTTCTATCATCTCTTTCTTAATTTCCTATAACCTAATCATGCCCCTATCTTAATCATTACTTAAACATGAAGTTAAGAAGCTTACCTAAGTGTTGATGGATTGAAATCTCTTCTCCTCTTCTTTCTTGGAAACTCACGGTTAGTATGTATGTTTGTGTGTTTTTCTCATGGTTCAAAAGTGAAGATGTAGAGCCCTATTTATAGGTAATTTTGGACATGTCTTGAGGCTTCTAAAATTTTCTAAATCCTTCTACTTAACCTCCAATTAAGGAGGTTTAAGGAGGTGATGTGTAATGCTTAGGTTATCACTTAGGTCATGCTTATGTCATGGCTTATGTAATAATTTAGACTTTCTTAAAATCCTAAAATATATTAGAAATAATGCTCTCTTAAGGTTCTAAATTAATTACAAAGTCTATATATAATTCTATAAAATATTAAGTAAACATTACACAATTTGTTTCTTAAGGAAAGTTTCATTTTATCACTTATATCTTATGAATAAATTACTAAAATTAAAAACTACATTTAATCTTAAGTTAAATACTTTAAGAGACAAATAAAGAGCATATAAAAATTCTAAAATCTCAAGAATAAACATATATCGAGCAAATAATAAATTAATAGCAAGTATCGAGCAATTAAACATATAATTGTGCCCATGCATAAATTCAAATATAAATGTGTCATATAAGCTCATAGAAGATCACAAAATATTTAGTGAAGCAAATATGGACATAGAAACTTAGGGTATTACATATGTGCTAGCAAAAGTGTAATTTACCACTTTTCAAACTTTATTAGGATTTACAATCCGAAAAAGTTTGGGGGGGGGTGTGTTCTTGCTAAATTTCATTAATTTGCTACCCATATTTGATTCATGAGTGTGGATATTCTTGTGATATTTTGAGTATTAAGTAATGATGTGTAGGAAAAGTGCAAGAAAAGGGTAAAAATATGAAATTTTTGAAATAGGAGTTGAAGGCCTCGGTAGACAGCATCTAAAGCCTCGGAAGATGGCCTTCGCACGCCCGGGATCTCTGGAAAGACAGCCAATTGTCACCTGAGGTGTCGACCAGCTCGGACGACAGACCTACCTCTCTTGTGCGACACGGGGGCCATCTATCGACCAGGGTGTCGACCATCTTGGTCGACAACTCCACCACTCTTGTGTGACAGAGGACGCGCGACTGAGGTGTCGCCCAGCTTGGTCGACAGGCTGAAGCGTCTTGGTCGACACACGCTCGTTGGAGTGCGGATTTTGACTATTGTGGGCCTATTTTGACTACACTTTCCAAGGTAAGCCCACTCACTTTTTCACTTTTTCTTATACCCTCTTACACACACAAACACACACTTTGAATACAAGATTCTTGCACTCTCTCCCTCTCAAAATCACGAAAAAAAAAAGAAGAAAGAAGAATAAATTTTGCTTCTCAAATTCTACACTTCCTCTCGATTAATCCTTCTACAAGTATGTTCTACTCAATCTCCTCTACCTATTTCTTGCAATTTTATAAGAAATCCATGGAGGCATTATAAAGATTTTGAATTTAAAATTCTAGGGTTCTTGAGCATGTGAATTGGGGATTTTTTATTTTCTTGAGTTTTTATGAAATTGATGATGCATTTATGCTACATTGTTGATGGGTAATCCATTGGGAGCCCAATTGCATGCCAATTTTGAGTATTATGAGTTTAATTGAAGATTGAAAAATAGGGGTAGGCTTAGTGACGAATTTTAGGAAAATTCATGCTAAAATTGAGTTGTTTTCATAATGTTATGCTAAATGTTAATGGGTATGAGTATATTGTTGATAGGTTGAGTTGATTATGTTGATTCACCTATGATTTTGCTTACGTAAGGCTTCATTTGCATTTAACATTTGCATGACTCTTTGAGGCATGAATTCCTTGTTTCTAAGAATTAATCCCTTTATGTTCAATCTAATTTAACTTGATAAATGGAAATTGATAATTTTCTTTTGTAGGATGAGTAAGAAAAGAAAAGAAAAGGCTTCAAGTTCTCCTGTTAAAAAGAAGTGGAATGATCCCGATATGGAGGAAGATTATTTTAAGAAGTGTGGAGATAAGCCATCTAATCACTAAATATACTTGGGAGATAATGAGAACTCTTTTAAAGTCTTTGGTTATGTGTGGAATATAGAGTACTACGTGGGTAGATATTATGACAAGAGGGTTCCCAGAGAATGTCATTTTGGTGATGATATAGAGACTTTATTTGATAGAATAGGTTGGAAAGGCCTCCTCACCATACCTTTCTATGAGATCGATGACGATTTATGCATCGAGTTCTTGAGCACATTAGACATAAGAGAGATTGATGGGGTGCCGACCAGATTTAAATTTCGGAACGACACTGTGGAGTATTCTCTAACAACTGAGCAAATCAATCAAATGTTTGGTTACGTTGGGAAGGTTAGAAGGCAGGATTTCTACTCTTGGGATAGGTTCACTCGGGCCCAAGAGACATGGGATTTGATAAGTAAGAATGGAGGTAAATATGTTGCTCAAAGTTCAAGGTCCTCCAACATTGCTAATCCTATTTTAGCATATGTGCATAAGATCTTAGCAAACACTGCTTTTGCTAGATTGGAAGGGAGCCGAGTTAGGAGTGATGAATTGTTTATTTTTCACTCAATGTTGACATCCAAGAAGGCAGATTTTGGTGCGTATCTCCTCAAAAATCTCAGCCAACAAATCACAAGGACTCATTGCTCTTATGCCGGTATAATGACTCATATTGTTCAAAAGTTGAATCCAACAAGAAGAGTGATTTGTGAAGGTGAGGCTCTTGATTTGGAACACATGGTTAGGTCAAAAACATATAAGAGAAGAGGGAATACCAATTGCTGCATAGGTACCAATTCAAGTGATCTCTTTCCTTTACTTGACTATGATTTGTTGACGATAACGAAGGAGGAAAACTTGAAGCTTAACTTTCCGCTGCATCTTAGAGTGAAAGAGGAATTTAATAGGAGGTCATCTAAAAGAACTAGGGGTGAATCGAGCTCTCATCCTCAAGGGGAAGCACAAGAAGAAGGACATGATCCATTGCAAGAGGATTATTATAATCAAGGTGGTGGACATGTGTTTGAAGGATTGACTTATGATGAGTGGGGCCATGAGGTACGATCATTGAGGATGGATGTGGACGATCTGAGGAACGACTATTCCTTCCTTCGATCGGATATGACAAGAATAACCGATAGTTATCTCCACCTCAACACTACCGTGGATTCCATCAATGAGAATGTTAACACGATGTCCAACAACATGGAAGAGATTTTGGAAGCCCAGCGTGCAATGATGAACTGGCTCATTGGAGAAGGTCACTTTCCTCATCCGCATTACCCTCCTTCGTGAAGTGATGATTTCAATCTAACTTCATAGGGATGGGTAACTCATTCTTAACCCTATCTTTATCCCTCACTTCTATTCCGAACTCTTAGTTTTTAATTTGGTTTGTAATGATATTGTTTGAAGATTATGCTATTTCTTAGGTAGTTGTTTTTGGATGGATTATGCTGGTGATGGATGTTGATTCATGGATCTTATTGCTTATTGGATGATGTTTTGCTTTGTTTCTTGGTATTGATGGTTGTTATTTGTTTTGAGCTTTATTGTGCATTGCATGATTCTTGCCTCCACTCCTTTGCCAAACTTTTTAGACCTATGGTCCAAAAAAGTTTGGGGGTATGTGATCGTTTTGTCATTCTCGTGACAATGCTATTTTTAGATGATTTTTTGAAATATCTTATGATTTGATGCCTATTGTAGTGATGAGCCTTTGTTTTGCTTGTTTATTTTTTGCCATTGTTGCTTGTTTTGAGAGTAGTGTGGCATGAGATATGCTTATGATTGTGTGGATGATGTAGATTGTGCATAGTTAAGTGTAGTGTGTACATTGCTTAATTCATTTTTGTCTATAATGTAGTTGATTCTTTGATGCTTGATACATGATTGATGTGTACATTTTTTATAGGATATGAGTCATTATCACCTTATCCCGTGAGGTTTGAGCCTATTTTTCCCTTTTCAATCTTAAACGGATGACAGTTTTTTTTATGTGAGATCCACATGGTGCATTTCCACTCAAGAACTTGATTTGAGTCTTGTTTGAGATCACATTTTGTAATGAGTTGTCAAAAATGATTTGAGGCTATCTTTGATTTTATATGAGTCACTTAGCCAAATTATCCATGCCATGACATTGATTCCATAGTTAGCCATTTTGTGCCTTTGGCCTTTTCTTTGGCAACCTACGATTGTAGCTTGATTATCCTTCATTTTGAGCCTTATTTTCCCTATTATTAGTGGAGCTATTATGAGGATATGAGGGTTACATGTGCTTTTAAAGCAAGTTTGGTGGATGAGATGGTGAAGAAAAAGTGAGAAGAAACAAAAGATGAAGATGTAAAAAAAAGTGGAAGTTGTGTTGAATGAAAAGATGTGAAGAAGAGTTTATGTTCTTAATGTGTTGGTGATGTGATGCAAAATTGCAAAAGAAAGGAAGTGGAAAAATATTTGAAAGGAAGAAGTGTGAAAAGAAGTGTTATGTGGTTGAAATGGTGTTGCAACTTGATCACTTGCAACTTATCTTTGGAAGAGTAGAGTCTTGACCTCTTGCTCCACTAGTACGATAGTTACTTCTATCCAAAAATATCCCACCCTTACCAAAGTGCCAACACTACAACCAAATAAAAAGTCCTCTTTGATTTGATGATGAGTTACTTGTCAACTGGTGGAGAATTTGAGACTCTTATCAAGCTTATGGTAGTGGATGTACTATGTGTGATGTTGAGTGAACCTCATACACTTGAGAGCTTGAGAGATACACTATCTAGTGAGGATTTTGACTCATTGATTTGATCTTGTGTGCATTGATGTTATGTAAATGGTTGATGAGATAATACTACATTGATAGATTGCATGATATTAGGTAATGTATATATGGCATTTGATTGTGTGCTAGATGCTTCAACGATACAATTATTCCCCTATCTTATCGCTTCGTTGCTCGAGGCCGAGCAACAATCTAGTTTGGGGGTGTG
>JAPKLY010000057.1:1499542-1537727 GCA_026898435.1 Prunella vulgaris | reverse complement strand
GTGTGATTAGGGTCATAATTGCATGTTTTAGCACTCATTTCTATATGCTTTTGGTGATATTATGTTCATATTTGACCCTATTATGTGATACTTTGTGTATTTAACCCTTTTTGGCTAGGAAGTTGTGACTGTAGGTGAAAACGAGCAAAATAAGGAAGAAACGAGCAAGATCGAAAAAAGTCCAATTTCTGGAGTAAAGAAAAATGGAGAAATTGCTATCTTATGTTGAAGAACTTGAAGAGAGGGTCGCAACGAAAGAAGAATCGAGTCGAACGGAGTTCTAGAGCTCAAGATATGACAAAAACAAGGAAGTCACGCATCGACCGAGACTAAGGCCTCGGGCGACACGGGTTCCTTCTTCGGAAGACAGGCATGTGTCGACCAACAACTCTGGATCGATAGGCATTTGTCGAGCTGGCTGTCGACCAAGCCTGGTCGACAGATGCACAGCTCTTGTGCGACAAGGGGGCCTTTTGTCGACCAAGCTGTCGCCCGAAAGGTCGACAGCTGGTCAGCTCTTGGGCGACAGCAGTGCATATTTCTCGGATTTTCAGGGTTATTTTCATATTTTTGCGCGTTTTAATGAAGGGCATCTTAGTCAATGATCCAAGGGCAATATATATACTTCCATCTCATATTTTCTAAGGACTTTTGATCATTTTTTTAGATTCATATTCTCTCACTAGATTAGGAGAAGTTAGAGGTAGTTTCCAAGTGAGTGTTCTTAGATTTTCAATTCCGATTTCTTAGATAACTTTTGATCTACCGTTCAGATCGACGATCCATCTTCTCCAGCATTTTTAGCATAGCTAAAGCTACATTTCTACCGATTTATTTTCAATTTCTATTGTCGGATCATTTTCTAGCTTGTAGAGATAATCTTGTATATTTTGAATTCCACTTGTAATAGGTAAATTCTTGTATACTTTTACAATTCTTGCTTAATGATGAAAGTAGTTACTTCAATTTCTATTTTGCTTATTAAATTAGCTATGGGGTAATTCCTTTGTGTATTGGTGTATGATTCCTATGGATTAGTGTTGTGTTTATGTTGATCTTATGAATGCTTGAGATGTTGTATGATCAATTCTCTATTTTGATGGTTTGTATGAATGCTTATATGCATAATTGATTGTATGGGCCATTAGGACTTAGTCTCATACGGAAGTTGGGCTTACCTAAAACATTCTTGTTATTAGGTCATTGCATAATAAGTGTTTGTTAAAATTCCTAAGATAGTGAGAATTACCTTAGACAATTGGAAACACAATTAGAGGCTCTTATGTGCATTTAGGGAGACCTTTGCATATTAGAGTGGCTTGTCTATTGATTGTACAATACCTCCATGCATGAGTAAGTGATGCTTCACCACATGAAACATAGGATAGTACACTAATACACTTCTCACACAACTCGTTCACTTTGTGAATCAAGGTGATAGGTAGTTTACAAGGTTGACGCACTAGTAGACATAGATACCGAATCCCTTTATTTGCTTTATGTTTTTTAATCAAGAACAATAGTCTCACCTTACAAATCCCCGTTTCTTTTGTGTTCGATATAAAATAAACTTGGTTAAGCTTGTCATTGCAATAACGATCGTGTACACTTGCACGTAGACACCTTTTGGCTAAACACTCCTCATCAACTTCAGGAGCAGCTGCAGTGATAATGGCAGATACTTCAACTATTGAAGAAAGACTCTCAAATTTGCTCAGAGCTGGTGAAAGCCTCACCAGCCACGTCAAAGAACGAGACTCTACAATTGCTAAGCTGATTAGCAAGGTTGACGGCGTCGAGTCAAGTCACACTCGCGAAAAGTAAGTTGAAGAGTGTGATGAAGTGGAGACTTTGAGCAAATGTCAAGCAGTTGAGACCGAATGAAGTGCTAGGGAGCTGTCGATATCAGCTGATGGTGGGATACAAATCAACCAACTCAAAGAGCTCATCTTGGAGACAATCAAGGGAAAGTTCGAAGATGACTCCAAGTCAAGCCACAGCTACGCCAAGCCTTACACTGACAGGATCAACAGCTTGAGGATGCCAGTGGGCTATCAACCTAAAAAATTCCAGCAGTTCGATGGCAAAGACAACCCGAAGCAGCACGTTGCACACTTCGTTGAGACCTGCTACAATGCCGGGACATATGGCGATCACCTGGTAAAGCAGTTTGTTCGCTCCCTCAAGGGCAATGCCTTCGACTAGTACACCGACTTGGAAGCTAACTCCATTGACAGTTGGAACCAAATGGAACATGAATTCCTCAACTGCTTCTACAGCACAAGGAGGACAGTCAGCATGATTGAACTGACAAACACGTGCCAACGAAAGGAAGAGCATGTCATCGATATATCGATCAATGGAGGAATCTTAGCTTGAACTGCAAGGATAGACTCCCTGAAATATCTTCGATCGAGATGTGCATCCAAGGCATGCAGTGGAGTCTCCGCTATATTCTTCAAGGAATCCAACCAAAGACCTTTGAAGAGTTGGCAACAAGAGCTCACGTCATGGAGCTAAGCATGGATGCAAGTGGAGTCAAAAGTCCACCACTTCAAAAGCATAGCGACAAGTCATATGCCAAACCTCCATATAATGAGTATATAACAGACCTACCTCGCGATAGGGGGTAAAGGGGCTTGACTCTAAAAGAGATGCGATAAAAGGAATATCCTTTCGTAGACTCTGATGTCTCCGGAATATTTGACGACATGATCGATGCAGAGCTCATCGAGTTACCTCTGATGAAAAGGCCAAAAGAAGCTGGACGAACTGATGATCCAAAGTACTGCAAGTACCATCGGTTAGTTGGTCATCCAATTGAAGATTGCTTCATCTTCAAAGAAAAGATCATGCAGTTGGCTCAACAAGGAAAGATAGAGCTTGAAGAGACCATCTGAAGATGCCCAAGTCAATGCTCGTCAACATGAGCCTAAACTGTTTGAACTACTCCCTGATACGAGTATAAACTATCTATCAAATGCCCAAGTCAATGCTCCTCGACACGAGCCTAAACTGTTTGGACTACTCCCAGATACGAGTATAAAATGTCTATCAAATGCCCAAGTCAATGCTCCTCGATATGAGCCTAAACTGTTTGGACTACTCCCTGATACGAATATAAAATGTCTATCAAATGCCCAAGTCAATGCTCCTCGACACGAGCCTAAACTGTTTGGACTACTCCATGATACGAGTATAAACTGTCTATCAAATGCTCAAGCCAATGCTCCTCGGCACGAGCCTAAACTGTTTGGACTACTCCCTAATACGAGTATTATTGGTCCCGAAATGAGTATAAATCAATGTATGGGGGGGAATACACTGATGTCAGATTTTCCCGAAATCTCAAGAAAATGCTCTTTCAAAACCTAGTCAGGAAGATCCTGATGTGTTGTATAAACTGACGGTCCTCAGGGGCAGCAGGGACGGGTCAGTGTTGAACCAGATAGGCTAGGTCAGAGTTGTACTCTCAGAAGCTCAGTAGAGATAACAATCCTACTGACAGCTCGGAAGCTAGTCAGTTGGGCTACTATCTCAGTAAGCTCAGATTAGTGCAGAATGTGAGCCCTAAAGTGTTTACTCTTTTTAGTTCTGAAAACTTTATCAGTTTGCTTAGTGGAAACGTGGTTAAGGCTGGTGCACAGTTTACTGATCAGGATGACAAGTCAGTCCTGATAGTTTTTCAGAAACAATGCAAGTATGCTTCAATTTAATATGATGACAGTTTATGAACCTGAGCAGAATAGTAAATCAGCAAGCAAGGGTCTTTTTAACGTGGTTCGGAGATAACCAACTCCTACGTCCATAACCTGATTTAACAGGAAGCTATCCTCAAAACCCTGAGGATATGTACTTGAATTTTACGTGCCAAGGGACACGAATAACCAACTTCCTCTCTTAGGAACTGACCCCTGGGTGTTTTACAAGTCCCAGTCCTTCTAACCAACCAATCTCACACCCTGAGTGGTTTGGTATTCTTGGTTTCCAACTGAGATAGCTCTAGCAATACAAAACAATGCTAAATATTAGAGCTATCAATCTAAGCAAATAAAGAGAGAATCCTACTACAACACTAGGGAAATTTAATTGCAAAGTGTTGTTCAAAGTATGCTTTGAGTGCTTGTATTCTTGAGAGCTTTCCCTTGGAAATTTCCCGTTAGCCTTGAATGGGTGCAAGACTCTCCATATTTATAGGCAAGATTCAAAATAGATCCGTTGGAGGAGATCTAACCAAATCTTTCCTATTTTAGGGTGGTTGCAGGCTAGAAGTATTGTTGACCTAATAACAATGCTTAATCTGGCAATTTTGTACCGCCGCCTGCAACTCTGAGACGCATTAAATGCAGCATTAACTGCTTCACAGACTCCGTACATGCGTGTCGAAAGATCATTGGCTCTCCGTACAAACGCCTAGTTGACGATCTGACACTTGTCCTTCCTCGTACATTCAATACTCTGAGTCTCTTGTTAATAACTCAGCCTGAATGTTTGTCGTTATCGGAGTCTTACTGACATTCTCTTTGTCTCTTTGTCCCATAGCATAAATAACCTTTTTGCTTTGGACTTACATGATTCAGGTAAACTGAACCAATGCCCAAGTCAGGTCTTATGTGCATTTAGCATAGTCTGATAGGTTATTCAGCCCAGTATGTGTAACCTTTTTTGCTTTGGACTTACATGATTCAGGTAAACTGAACCAAGGCCCAAGTCAGGTCTTATGTGCATTCAGCACAGCCTGATAGGTTATACTTACTCTTCACTGACTAAGTTCTGTCCTGAGTATGCTTAGTGTACTCAGTAGAAACATCAGCCAATGGTACTTCCGGGTTGTCTTCAGGATGGATCATCAGGCTTCGATCTTCAGCTACAGTTCAGGCAATCTTCAGCAAGACTGACTCTGACTTCTTCAGGATGGATTGTACTTCAGACTTCAGTAAATTGGGTCGACTCCAATATTCTTCAGTATTCAGCAAGTTACTCCTGAACTGAATTCCTAACCTAACTATCCTGAACTAGACAATCTTGAACAACTATACTTAGGCAAATTCATCAGGGGTTTTGGGATCTAATCAAAATACTCATATTGTCCCAATAATTTCCCCCTTTTTGATGATGCCAAAACCCTTAAGCAAATTCATATTCATCAATACGATCAACTGACTTAGTCTATAAGATGAAAGCAAGGAATGGGTTAGTACAGTTCTTGATAAGGATACAGAAAAGTAAATTCAGGAGTCAACAAGAAGTTGTACTCAGGAAAATAAAATAACTTCATTGATTGATATTGTGATACCCGAGTTTCTCACTACTCATTGGCCAATATACTTCATGTGTTGGATGCATTTTATTTATTTATATGCTAATTGCATAATTATATATTTCATGCTTGGTGTGCATTTAAATTATTTATGTGATAATTTATAATTGCTGGGATATATTTTATGCATTATGTGCAATTTAATTTATTATCATGATATTTACTATTTGAGTATTTTATATTACTCATATGTTATTTGTGATGATATGTTAATTATTTTACTTGTAAATGTTGAATTATTTATTGAATTGGTATATGTCACTATTTATTTATTAATGAGATTATTCTTGTTTAATTTATTTGAGACCCTTGTATGATATAAATGTGTTGTGTAAATTATTTGGGTATTAGTAGTCTAAATTAAATGTAGAATATTTGAGAATTAGTTGTAGTAATTAATAAAAGTATAATAAATAGAATTATTAAATAATATATATATTATAATATTACTAATAATATGTATGTTTGTGTAGCAGGTTGTAGGCGGCACTATTAAGTTATATAATAGTAGATATTTATGTTTCAAATATTAGTAACCTACTAAGTTAATATATATATATATAATAATAATAATAAGAATAAAGGATGTGGCGGTGAGTGGGGATTATCATCCCAAAACAAACCCCAAACTTAGTTCATACCATAAGTCCGAGAAAGAGGAGCAGAGTCGCGAGAAAAGTTGCGACGGGAAGAAAGAAAAAGAAAAAAAAAAAGAAGAAGAAAAGAAAAGAAAGAGAACGAACAAGTATTGAAGGCGTTTGTCTCAGGTTTATACCTTGGATTATTTAATTAACTATTGTTTTAGATTACTAAATATTCCTTAATTTCTTGATAATTAGTGAAAGTCTCATTAATTTAATGGATTGAGTACACAAAGCTATAGTTAATTTTGATAATATAGTTAATTAATTAATAGTTTGTTATAATATCTATTATTTATTTTCTTTTATTAAATTTATAGTGGAAGATGATAAGCGGGTTTACGAGTTTGAATTATTAATGCTTTGCGGAGTTGAGGTAAGTAGAAATTCATTTGCACTGCAATGCATAAACATATTATTTTGTAAATTATTTATGTTTGAGTGGTAACATGTGATTTTGAATGGATTATAATAAGTGAATTATGTTCTGTGAATATGTGAAAATGAGCTTATATGCTTCATTTGATGTGGAATGAGTCTGTGAGCTTTATATGTTGGGTTGAATGAGCCTGTGAGCTCTATACGATTGAAATGAGTCTGTGAGTTCTATGTGTGTTGTAAAAGGAGTCTGTGAGCTCCATAATTGATGTGGACTGAACCTGTGATGTTCAATAATCTGTGAATGTTGTTAAGTGTCATTGATTGCACGAGCATCATGCATATCATGCATTGAAATTAATTGATTTTCTGAAAGTGGCCACTGATTATACACCGAGGGCGGGAGAGACGACTTGGGAAGAAGCGACCCAGGGAAACCCAATGTGGAAACCTGGTGTAGGCTACCTGGTGTAGGCAACCGTCTATTGTGATTATACATTCGGAAGAGGCGACCGGGGAAGAAGCGACCTGGGGAAACCTGGTGTAGGCTACCTGGTGTAGGCCACTGTTTGATTTGGTTGTTTAATTCGGAAGAGGCAACCTGGGAAGAAGCGACCCAGGGAAACCCAATGTGGAAACCTGGTGTAGGCTACCTGGTGTAGGCCACCGTCTCAGTTGATGATGTGGATGTTGGAGTTTTTCCGGTGTATAACAGTGTGTCTAGATGGGGCCCTGGAGAGTCTTCATAAATAAATTGGTGATTTCAAAAGAGTGTGCATGGGGAGGTTTTCAAAAGAATCACATCATTATGCATAATTTCTGCTTACTGAGATTTATAAATCTCATTTAGTTTATGCATTGTAGGTAACCCCGATGATATGTGATGTGGTGATGAAACTGGAGTAGCTGTGGCGGTCTTGCAGGCTTTTTGAGTTGCAGTGTACATAGATGACGACCTGCGGGCAGGACTGTGGCTTATTTTGCTTCTGTTGTGTTTGTTTTAAGCTTGTATTGTATCATATTGTAAAACTATGTATTCGGTTGTATGTTTTGGAGGCAACGTAGTTTGTTTGTGAGGTTTGAAAATGGCTTTGTGAATGTTAACAGGTTGTCGAGATTGATATAGTGTTATGCTGTCAAAATTGAAAAAAATTATAGCCGATTTTCAGGTCAAATGTTATTTAGAATTGTCGTATGTTTGTGTGTGTTAAGTGTGGTCGTGTCAGATATAAGAGTTACAGTTATCCTGAAGCTATTACAATTTCCTGAACAACTAACTCCAGATCTAGTCTTCATCCTTATTCCAAGCAGCTTGAGGAATTTCATACATCTCCAAGACTCGGTTCAGGACCTGCTTCATCCTGTTCCGATCACCAACTGCACCGGCAACACGTCCTACTCTGACGACTTCTTCAGAAATTGCTTTCCGGTCCAGTTGCTTGGAGTTTCTGAAGAGTGGGAGAGGATACTTGATGAATTCTGGAGGAGCGATCTCTACACCTTCAGTGTCAGCATATCTGATAATTTCAGCCCAGAGATCCGGATGCTCCTGATGGAGTATGACGTCTTTTTCTTCAGTTTGATCGTCCCATAACCCCACCACATAGAACAGATAGGCCCACCTATTCCGGATCGGAATCCAAACCTCCAACATCTCAATCGGAATGAAATCCTCCACAAACTGAAGAGGCGGAGGACCTTGACCAGGTTTGACCACTATCTTCCTCTGAGTCTTCTTCCGAGATCCAGAAGGCACAGATTTCTTCTTCTGAACCTGCGTAGTCAGGTACTCGTTGGACTCTTTCAAACGTTGGATCTGACTGAGTAGCGAGATCTCCTTCATCTTCGCTAACTTCTCTGCCTCAGTCATCACCATCTTCTTCTGAGTGGTCGTCCCCGGGTGCATTTGTTCCTCCATCTCAGTATACAAGGGTTCCAGGGCAGGATCTTCAGAGGACCTCAACCTCTTCGGATCTGAGCCTTCAGCAGCTTCGATGGCAGCGACGGACCTAGTCCTTTTCCTGTCCGCAGCTTTCAGTTCTGGGGGGAAGATCTTTTTCTTGGCTTTACTAATTTGCTTATTTCCTTCTTCCCCCTTTTTGGCATCATCGTCGTTGATTCGGCCAACGACCTCGTTTACTGACTCCGCCAACAAGGTGAACTGACTGTCCATCTCAGTGTGCTTGCACTGTAGTTGCCCAATCTGCCCAACCATCCCTCTCAAGCTCCCGCTGAGCTTATCCACAGCTGCATTGTGCTCACCCTTTATCTTGGCTTCAAAGTTAACCAACCGGTTATTCAGAGCACCTTCGATCTCCAACTTCCCTTGAGCTGATAATTCACTCAGTAGCTCCGCTTTCAGATCTGCCTTCAGCTTAGCCAACTTTCCATCAACCAACTGATCAACCCTCTCATTCAGTTGTTGATCAAGAAAAGTGGCAAGCTAATTCTCTTGCTGAGTTAGTGCATCAGAAACCATTTGATTGCAACTCTGAATGACCCATTTTGCTTGCTCAGTAATAACAGTGAGATCTACTGAGTGTTGTGCCCGAACCTCACCGAGAAGATCGATCGCAGCATTCATATCCATCCCCATCTCCTTCAGATCTCGATCCAGCCTGTTCATCTTCTTGTTCAGAATGTCAGAATTAGAACCGACCCGACTTATTTTTCGCTAAACGAGGATTACCCTTCTGTGAAGATTGGCAAGAGCTCGTGAGGAGTTTTGAACATATAAGGACTCTGGGGTGATCCATTTACCTTTCACGCGGACCAGACCTCATGGACCCTCTCCTGAAGCCTCAGCAGTCCCGGGTCCCAGGAGTGCTTCATCGGCCGGTGCACTGACCCCTTCAGTGCCACCTTGCTGAATATCATCAGCAATCATAACCACTTCCCTCTCAACTTCCTTCTCCTTCTCCATCATCTCAGCATTCATCCCAGGCTGATCCTCTCCCTGAGCCTCAGCATTCGGAACCACAGTCAGTTCCTTCCCTACTCCTTCTTGCTCGGGCTCAGGATAGATGCGGTGGATAGTTCTGATAAAATCCACCATTTTGATCAAGTGATGTAAGGAATTTACCTCAAAGTGATCGAATAGAGCAGCTTCAGATTCAGCCATTTTATCCCATCCTCTCGATTCTCCGAGCTGACTCAATTCAGGCCAATTAGCATTCCTGATCATGGCGTAAGTGCGAAGTTGCACAACCGCCTCCTTTTGAGCATCTGAGAGGTCAGGAAACCTCTTCTCCACCATCTCCGCAGCCGTTCCCCTTGCCACTATCTCAAAGTCAGGCAATGTGTTTTCATCAGGTGCGGGGAATGGCCATGGGACATCTGCCTGAACAACTCTAGCATCTTTCTCAATACCTTCTTCCACCCTTCCTTCAACAACCTCCGACTCAGCAATTGGTTCCTCCTGAGTGGGTTCCCCCTGATCCTCACCAGAGTGGGCCTCCAAGTCCTGATAAGCTGATACAATGTTGAAGATCTGTTCCTCAGCCACTTCTTGCTCAAGGACAAGTGGTTTCAGATCTGAGGATGCAACGTCCGGAATAGCAGAGATGGGGGCAACTTCAAGAGCAGGTTCCCCATCCGTAGTTACATGTTGAATCACTTCTTCAGCAGCCTTCTCTTCCACGAGCTTCTTGTTTTGCTCTTCTGACCCCGGATACTTAAATTTTAGCGTCTGTTGCTTGAGTCCGGAGAGCTTGGATTTATCCTCCGCTGGCTTCGAAATAAGGGCCCCTGAAGATTTGCTCGCCTGAGCCTTGACTCCTCCAATCGTGCTCGCCTGAGCCTTCTTCTTCTGGGTTCTCGAACGCTTCTTTGTGCCAGCATCACCGGAATAAGCTCTGAAAAGGTCTACTTTCACTGGAATCTCGAGTGATTGGGCCTGATCCACATCACCGAGATCCAAGGTTTCCAAGATTAAAGAAATCTTGGTGCCAAAGTGCATCTTGGCCTCAAACGTCACCTGACCCTCCGGCGAGTACTTGATCTTACTGGTCTCAGCTACCAGTAGTTGGAGGAAGTAGTCCTCCCAGTGGAAGGCATGCATCGAGGCGTCTTTGATTGCCATCATGGTATACAATTTCGGCCGGGAGATCTGTTCCAACCCTCTAGCAATCCCCATCACCCCCTGACTAGTCAGGTCGAAGAAGTGACGAAAATCAGGCCTTAGGACGGATTTGTTCAGGCCCGACTTCAGGATAACATCTCCATCACAGAGAGACTTCAGGATAACATCTCCTTCTCAGTGCCAAACCCGTAGTCGATAGGGCTTCGTCCAGAGTGGGGAAGATTAAACACCTCCTTAATCTTCTGCCTAATGTTGAGGGTGACCCACTTCCTGGTCATCTCATCTTCACCATCTTTCCTCTTCACACAAGAAGTCAGGGGAATGCAGGTTTCCCACTCCTGAGAGTCTTTGTTCTGCGCCATTTTGATGTAGAAGGTAGCAACAAGACGGGGATGAAGTCTCTGGGGTTTTGCAGTGATGAATCGTATAAGTCCTGCATTTTCAAACAGTTCTTTCACAGGCAAAATGTCAGGATGATTAGAAGAGAAATCACTATAAGGTTCCCAGTGAATCTCATTCCTAAGATGGAAAAGATTCCCAAAGAACGAATCGACTGAGGGTGAAGCCATTATCGAGGTATGAATATTTGAAGAACCGAAGGAAAGATTTGCAGAGAGAAGTAGAAAGATTTGAGTGCGTAAAGTTTGCAATGTCAAAAACATCCCTTATTCATACACGAATTCATTTTAGTCGGATGGCTCAGAAAATTATGACTTATGAAATTCAACGATTGAGATTAAAACATTTGATGCATGGATGCGGATAGGGCCTTTTCGGTTTTCAAAGTTAATGATTCAAAATCTTATCGGAAACCATTCCCGCCCTCTTTGCATTAAATGTGAGTCAGAGCATATCCGTATTTAATTAAAATAATTTGCATTAAATATTAACTGAATATTAAATGAATGGCTGGGATTAAATGACAAAATAATTTGATTTGACAATACGGCAAACAGTATCAAGGATGATGCAAGCAAGATATGATGACTAAAAATAAATCAGGAAACATACCAGTCAGTCAGATTTGTATACTGACTGATACCACATGTGACCTATCAGGGTGACAAACCCTGAATTCAGTATCCTGAAACTTAGTCAGTCTATACTGATCATCCTTTTCATACTGAATGTTCCCCCAACAACCATTCACATTCTCTCTGAGATTCCTTCATCCTGAGTTCTAGTTAATCATTCCCCTGACCTTGTGCATTCTGATTAGAGATTCAGATTGAATCTCCTAAGCCTGGATCAAGGAGTCCTAACTCTACTGATAACTCAACAAACCTGGTTTCAGGCAAGGCCTTAGTCAGAATGTCAGCTCTCTGTTTATCAGTAGGGACTCTCTCCATCTGATGTCCTTCTTCTCAACATGATCTCTTATAAAGTGATGCCTGATATCTACATGCTTACACCTTGTGTGCAAGACTGGGTTTTGGGATATGGCAATGGAACTATTATTGTCACAATAAATTGGGACTTCAGTGGCCTCAATTTGGTAATCTCTCAGTTGCTGTTTCAGCCAAAGGATCTGAGAACAACAACTGCCTGCCGCCATATACACAGCCTCAGTAGTAGATGTTGCAAAACTTGTTTGCTTCATAGAGAACCAAGAGACCAGTTTACTCCCTAGAAACTGACATGTGCCTATAGTTGATTTCCTATCAAGCCTACAGCCTCCATAATCTGCATCTGAATAGCCAGTCAGTTCTAGATTGTCATCAGAGGGATACAAAAGTCCTAAATTTACTGTACCCTTCAGGTATTTCAATATCTTTTTGGCACTCTCTAGATGACTCTTCTTTGGATCAGACTGATATCTTGCACAAACTCCGACTGCATAAGTGATGTCAGGGCGACTAGCAGTCAGATACAACAAGGATCCTATAAGTACCCTATATTCAGTCTGATTTACTGAGACTCCTTCTTTGTCAGGATCCAGCTTCTCATTTGTGTTCATGGGAATACGTGAGACTTTGCTGGACTGAACTTCGAATTTCTGAATCAAGTCCCTCGCATACTTGGACTGATTTATGAAAATTCCAGAGTCAGATTGCCTGACTTGGAGACCCAGAAAGAAGTTCATTTCTCCCATCATTGACATCTCAAATTTCCCAATCATCAGCTTGGAGAATTTCTCACAAAGCTTCAGATTAGGAGATCCAAATATTATGTCATCCACATAAATCTGAACCAAGAGAATGTCCTCCCCTTCGGATATCCGGAAGAGGGTCCTGTCCACTGTTCCTTTCACGAACCCGTGGTCTATCAGTAATTGGGAAAGTGTATCATACCAAGCTCTCGGAGCTTGCTTCAGGCCATAAAGAGCTTTCTTCAGGTGATATACCTTATTTCCAACTTCGAACCCTGGAGGTTGCTCAACATAAACCTCCTCGTTCAGTACACCATTCAAAAAGGCACTCTTCACATCCATCTGATACACCTTGAACTTCTTGAATGTTGCACATGCCAAAAATAGCTTGATTGCTTCCAACCTTGCGACCGGAGCAAAGGTCTCGTCACAGTAGATTCCTTCGGCCTGAGAGTAACCCTTTACCACTAATCTGGCCTTATTTATGACAACAACATTCTTCTCATCCCTCTTGTTCTTGAAGATCCACTTGGTGCCAATAACATGTTGACGCCTAGGTCTCTCAACTAACTCCCAAAACTGATTCCACAGATTGAGCTCATCCTGCATGGCTAAGATCCAGTTGAGGTCAATAAGAGCTTCTTCTATGCTCTTAGGTTCCTGATCACTCAGAAAGCAGCAGAACATAGCACTCTCACCAAAGGACAACCTTGTCCTGACCCTCTCATTGACATCACCAATGATGTCAGCCAATGAGTGATCATCTAGCCACCACCTCCTGCTGACGGCTGCACTAGGAGCTGCTGACGTTCCCTCGCCTGATGCTGAAATGTTAGTCTCGACAATAACAGGCAAAGAAGCAGAACAAGCAAGAACAGAGGATACTGAGTCATTTCCTGAGGGTTGGGCAATATCAGAGACATTGTTTCCCCCTACAGTGTTGGACTCAGTAACTGTCTCAGGTGCAGAAGCATCATCACCGACAGTACCTCAGGTTGAGTTTGTCCCTCCGTCTGAGACTCAACATTCTCCAAGGCTGGGGCTTGTTGAGGGTTGGCCTGAGGTCCATCCTGATCTTCATCATCATCATCCCATCCGTTGGGAGCACTGACAAGTTTGATGTTGAATTCAGGATTCTTCAGGCTCAGTCTCGTCACCCTCTTGGTAACCCCCTCAGTGTTAGGACTTAGAACCTGTTTTCTACGCACTGATGCAGTCTCATCAAACACAACATGTGGTGTTTCCTCCACACAAAGAGTCCGACGGTTATACACCCTGAAGGCTTTACTGACTGAGGAGTATCCTAAGAACACTCCCTCATCAGATTTGCTATCAAAGGCTTTCAGCTGGTCTTTCCCATTGTTCAGGATGAAACACTTACACCAAAAGATATGGAAATAGGAGATACGAGGCTTCCTTTTATTCCAAGTCTCATATGGTGTCTGAGCATGTTGCTTGTTCAGCATAGATCGGTTCTGAGTGTAGCAAGCAGTGTTGATTGCTTCAGCCCAGTACTTCTTGGGCAGTCCTGACTCGGCCAACATGGTCCTGGCAGCTTCCTTCAGGGTCCGATTGCTTCTTTCAGCTACCCCATTCTGCTGAGGGGTCCTGGCTGCAGAAGTCTCATGAGCTATATCATGGTTAGTACAAAAGTCAGTTATAATAGAGTTAATAAACTCTGTTCCTCGATCTGATCGGATCCTGACTATGCTCTGACCCTGTTCAGTACTCAATTGTTTGAGTAACTCTGGAAGCTTGACCTGAGTCTCCTTCTTGTTCAGCAAGAAAATAACCCATGTGTACCTGGAATAATCATCAATAACAACAAGGGTGTATTTCCTACCATTCATGCTGACAGGAGTAATAGGACCAAAAAGATCCATGTGCAGGAGCTGAAGCACTCTGTCAGTTGAGAAGTCTTCTTTCTCTTTGAATGAGGCTTTGGTTTTCTTGCCTTCCTGACATGCTCCGCACACGTGGTCTTTGCTAAAAACTTCATTAGGTAGACCCTCTACAAGAGAAAGTCGAGAGATTTTGTTAATAATCTTGAAGTTTAAGTGACTCAGGCGCTTATGCCAGAGCCAACTGAGCTCAGAAGAGCTCTTAGCGACCAAACAAGTTTCAGGAAGGCTGTTCTTGAAGTCAGAAAAATAAACATTGCCCCTCCTGACACCTGTAATCAGAGCCTGCAGTGTAGATTTGTCCTTCACAAGAAACATGTTAGATGTAAATTCTACATTATATCCTCGGTCACAGAACTGACTGACCGAGAGCAAGTTATGTCTCAGTCCCTCAACATATGATACATTCAGTACACGCCAATAACAAGGGTTCCGAATCCCCTAGTGAAACCCTTAGAGTTATCACCAAAGGTTACCTGCGGGCCTTCATGAGCTACATAATCTTGAAGGAGATCACGAAATCCGGTCATGTGCCTGGAACACCCTGAGTCCAAGTACCAGTCCTTCATCAGATCCTCCTTCCTCTTCTTGTATCCCGCAGCGACCTGAAAAGAATCAGGCCTCAGGTACCCATCTCGTATTGGGTTCTACAGAGTCAACCATACCCTTCGGGATCCAGATTTTGTTTAACAATTCTGACAGCATCAGAAGTGTAAACCTGTCTAACAGAAACATCAACATACACAGTCCTCTTCTTCCTTTGTGCCTAGGAAGTTGAGGGTGTATGTGTGTCAGCCCGAGGTTCAGGAGCCCTGGATTGATTCCTGGGGGCGGGTCTCCTGTTCCTCCTTGGCCTGGGTGCATTGGGCTGGGATCTGTCCTGAGAAGGAGCAACTCGGGCCTGACCTCTTGACACTTGAGGTCTGGCCTGAGTGTTATTGGAGTCAGGTCTCCGTTGCCCTTCAGAGGCCAACTGGTTTGTCCTTCTCCTTTGAGGATTGGGACGCTCCTGATGGGCTCTGTGCCCTGCCTGAGGAGTCTGGACCACAGTAGTCCTTGGCCTTGCCTGAGCCCTCCTCTGACCAGAGTTCCTTCCACACTGAGCATTTCTAGGCTGAGCCTGAGAAGTGCTAGGGGCGGAATTCTTTCCAGCCTGAGGATTCCTAGGCTGAGCCTTGGAGTTCCTTTGGTCTGTCTTTCTCGACTCAGGATGAGGAGCCTTGGCCATTCCCTTAGGTTTTGGCCTTGGTTCCTCAGTCCTTTGCCTGACAGGTTCAGCAGGCATTTTCTCCTTCCCTTTGCCTTTATCCTGACGAGCAACACTTGGGCTCTTGTCGTCAGTTTGGGCAGGGACAAACTTCTTCTGAGAGTTGCTCCCTGAAGCACCTCTCTTCTTCTTGCCCTTTGGGTCTTTTGAGGCATCATAGCCTAACCCAGCTTTAGCATCATCGGTCAGCTGAGAGAAACTTGTTAACTCATGAACCACTTGGGTAGATGTGTGTAACTTCTTCAGCTTATCCTCAAGATGCCCATTTGTTTCTTTCAGGGCCTCAATTTCAGTGGTGTATTGAAGCACCAACTCTTCGTGAGCTCTCTCTTTTGAGATTAGCTCAAGATCCCAAGCAGTTAGCTCAGCACAAAGGCGAGCTTGCCACTCAGTTTCGAACATCTCTCTCAGAGCAAGTGGCTCAATCATCAGTTGTTCCTGAGCAAGGAACAAATTAGTGTCACGAGTCTCAATCAGCGAGCTGATTACACCTTTCAGTCTTTCCACCTCCCGTGGAGCTCCATCATGCTTATTCCGAGCATGAAGCAACTCTTCCTGAAGATGTACTAATCTGAGGGCTTCCTCAGTATCTCTCACTCTGAGAGACTCAGTTAACCGATCGTTTTCCCCACTCAGCTGTGCATTCACATCCACTGTGTGAGTATGAGTCTCATGTAGCCTTGAGAAGTCAACCATCAACTTCTCTAGAGCGAGCTGAAGGTCGAGTTCTCCTGCTGAGTCTGAGCTAAGCTCAGGTGCGTGATCAGGAGAAGAGGCAGAAGAACATACCTCATCATCTGCCATCAGGCAGAGGTCATCATACTCCTCATCAGAGAAGAGTTCAGGGGATCGGTGTCCTGGGCCATCTGAATCTGAGGAATCCTCAGCAAACATTGCTTTCCGGTCTGATGCCCTGAGCTCCATCTTGGCTCTCCGATCTTCTCTCTCTCGAGCACTGAGCTCTGGACAATCATACTGATAATGTGCGGTCTTCTTGCAGTGGTAGCACTAATCTATATCAGAAGCAAACTTCTTGTCAGTGTACCTTTTATCTGATGACTCCCTCCTGCTCCCTGATGATCGTTCAGGTTTCGAGGCGTTTAGAACCGGATGCCATGAGTGTAAGTTTTCAGAAATAAGATCTGTTCAGTTGACCATAAAAAGTTTCTCCTTAGAAATTGTTGGTAAACAAAGTCAGTGGTCTTTGAACCACTGCTCGGACACCACTTGTTGGTCACGAAACGAGTATAAATCAACGTATGGGGGGGGAATACACTGATGTCAGATTTTCCCAAAATTTCAGGAAAATGCTCTTTCAAAACCTAGTCAGGAAGATCCTGATGTGTTCTATAAACTGACGGTCCTCAGGGGCAGCAGGGACGGGTCTGTGTTGAACTAGATAGGCTAGGTCAGAGTTGTGCTCTCAGAAGCTCAGTAGAGATAACAATCCTACTGACCGCTCGTAAGCTAGTCAGTTGGGCTACTATCTCAGTAAGCTCAGATTAATGCGGAATGTGAGCCCTAAAGTGTTTACTCATTTTATTTCTGAAAACTTTATCAGTTTGCTTAGTGGAAACGTGGTTAAGGCTGGTGCACAGTTTACTGATCAGGATGACAAGTCAGTGCTGATGGTTTTTTAGAAACAATTCAAGTATGCTTCAGTTTAATATGATGACAGTTTATGATCTTGAGCAGAATAGTAAATCAGCACACAAGGGTCTTTTTAACGTGGTTCGGAGATAACCAACTCCTACGTCCACGACCTGATTTAACAGGAAGCTATCCTCATAACCCTGAGGATAGGTACTTGAATTTTACGTGCCAAGGGACACGAATAGCCAACTTCCTCTCTTAGGAACTGACCTCTGGGTGTTTTACAAGTCCCACTCCTTCTAACCAACCAATCTCACACCCTGAGTGGTTTGGTATTCTTGGTTTCCAACTGGGATAGCTCTAGCAATACAAAACAATGCTAAATATTAGAGCTATCGATCTAAGCAAATACAGAGAGAATCCTACTACAACACTAGGGAAATTTAATTGCAGAGTGTTGTTCAAAATATGCTTTGAGTGCTTTGATTCTTGAGAGCTTTCGCTTGGAAATTTCCCGTTAGCCTTGAACGGGTGCAAGGCTCTCCATATTTATAATCAAGATTCAAAATAGATTAGTTGGAGGAGATCTAACCAAATCTTTCCTATTTTAGGGTGGTTGCAGGCTAGAAGTATTGTTGACCTAATCACCATGCTTAATCCGACATTTTTGTCCCGCCACCTGCAACTCTGAGACGCATTAAATGCAGCATTAACTGCATCGCAGACTCCGTACATGCGTGTCGAAAGATCATTGGCTCTCCATACAAACGGCTGGTTGACGATCTGACACTTGTCCTTCCTCGTACATTCAATACTCTGAGTCTCTTGTTAATAACTCAGCCTGAATGTTTGTCTTTATCGGAGTTTTACTGATATTCTCTTTGTGTCTTTGTCCCATAGCATAAATAACCTTTTTGCTTTGGACTTACATGATTCAGGTAAACTGAACCAATGCCCAAGTCAGGTCGTACATGCATTTAGCATAGCCTGATAGGTTATTCAGCCCAGTATGTGTAACCTTTTTTGCTTTGGACTTACATGATTCAGGTAAACTGAACCAAGGCCCATGTCAGGTCTTATGTGCATTCAGCACAGCCTGATAGGTTATAGTTACTCTTCACTGACTAAGTTCTGTCCTGAGTATGCTTAGTGTACTCAGTAGAAACATCAGTCAATGGTACTTCCGGATTGTCTTCGGGACGGATCATCAGGCTTGGATCTTCAGCTACAGTTCAGGCAATCTTCAGTAAGACTGACTCTGACTTCTTCAGGATGGATTGTACTTCATACTTCAGTAAATTGGGTCGACTCCAATATTCTTCAGTATTCAGCACGTTCCTCCTGAACTGAATTCCTAACCTAACTATCCTGAACTAGACAATCCTGAACAATTGTACTTAGGCAAATTCATCAGGGTTTTGGGATCTAATCAAAATACTCAGATTGTCCCAACAAGTATAAACTATCAATCAAATCCAAATGCAAATCTCCTTAACACGAGACTAAAGTGTTTACAAGTTGAAGACTCCCTGATACGAGTATAAAATATCTTCAAATCAAAACTCCTTGACTCACGAGTTTAAAGTGTATGTCACTCCAAGCTCACATGAGTATAAACTGTTTATGCACCCCAAATCAAATTTCTTTTGAACTAAGTTATGGCTTGATCCTCTTCATAGAGGTACGTAGGCAACTTAGAAATCTCTAAGTTCAGTCACATTTCAATTATCTTGTTTAAGTTTATATGCTTAATAAGATATCGAATTATTAAAGGCGGCATTAAAAGATCAAATCCAAGCAACTATTGAAGTTTCATTGATAAAGCAAATGGAGTTGGATACAATGAAGCAAAGCAAAGTACAACTACAACCTATCAAGCTATACAAAGTAGATCCTACACAAGCTATGCAAAAGGATTGATGCTCTCCAATTCCTTCAAAGCAGTCTCTAGCTTCAACTGGGACTTCTTCAAGCTTTCTGCTATGGCACACTTCAACTAGGATCTTCTTCATGACAAAGATGCTATTTGCAGTAGTTCAAGTCTTGTCTTGGGCACTTTGAAGAAATCGTTGTTGATGCTCCAGCTTCACAGACAACATCTTCTTCTTCCTATTAGCTCATCAAGTTGCTCCTCTCAATGTCGTCAACTGCATTATGCCTGCCTAGTTGCCAGCCTCGTACACCCTAAAGCAGCCCCATATCACTAACACTTATGTGCTCTTTGCAGCCAATATCTACTCTAGAAGTCAGAAAATCGAATGCTTGCATGAAGCCATCATGTTGCCTCTCTGTTGCAAAGTTGTTGAACCCTCATACTTCAAGCTTTTGAATGATCATATCTCTGGCGTATAGGCCCCACAAGTGTTGGTAGTTCATTTTTCTATTCACATCGATGGATCACGCCAAAGTCCGAGCCAATCTCACTTTGCAGTCTGGAATCTCCAAGAAGTTGCACATTTTGTCTGAGCTATCAAATTTGCATCAAGTCCTTCAAGCTCGTCTTCACTCAAAGCAGGTGCGGAATGGCCATCACTTCATAGTCAAGTTGTTTGCATGTTATCGTCTGGGCCTCGTGCTTCTCTTCTCTACTGCCAACAATCAAGGTCGAAGTGAGACACTCTGCTTCAAAGCTCCAGTAAGCCGCTTCTATGTTGAGTTGCTCCCCGCTGCTCACAAGTCATCCATCACACTGCTTCTTTTTCCATAGCGACAAGCCAAGTTTGATTATATGATGTCAACTGCTCATTGATGCTTTGATCGCTTGAAGGCCTCATCCAGGGTTGAGGGTCTGCGTTGTTGCTTGCTGCAAATTACTGTCATTGCCAAATCGTCAACCTCAATGCTATGTCATCCACTTCGAGATATGCTTCATGGAAGGTCTTGATCAACTCCGAGCCACAGTCATAAGCGAATGGCGATGCGAAGGCAGCATCGTAGAGTTTGATGTCTTGAAGTAGTGGAATTCGCCAGCAAATGTTAGAGGGCTGCATATCCGCTCTTCTCCATGATAATGCGTCGACACACTCTAGGCAGAAGCCCAACGTTGCTTGGATCAGGCTTTTCATGGTTGGCCGCCTTCAAGATCCACACCTTTGATGCTTTGAATGTTGAAACTTCTTGAGATCACTCGTCCATGAAAACTCGTTGCTGGGTTGATGACACATAGTCTGCATACTTGTCAATTATCAGCTTCTCAACGCATAGATAAGTTCCTTCATCTACAAGTGGATGCTTTTTTCTTTAGGATGGTCAGGTGGCGAACTCCAGAGGATAGTTTTGTGGTCTTAAAGTGAATCATGACGAAGTTTGAAGCAAAAAGATCTGCGAAACAAAAGGAGCGACGATTAACTTGATGGCCAATAAAGAATTGGGGGCAAATTATACTTAAATAATTTAGTGGGTTAGAAATGTAATTTCTTAAAAGCCACATATTATTTAAATAAAACTGTGGATTAATTCTATCCATTGGGCCAATCTAAATTATTAGTAAACTAAAAGAGTTAGAATCCAAATTTCTTAATCTCTTTTATTTATTAATTTGAATGCTCAAATCCAGTCCAACTGTCTGATTTTTTGTGAAGATTTAGCTTTGGGTTTATGTTATAAGAATTGGGCCTTAATTTCCAATTTATTTTGTTATTTTGTCAAAAATGCCCAAGGATGCATTTGACCTTCATCTTCTCCACGCAGAGATCAGTGCTCCTCTTCAATCACAGCCAGAAATCGCTCTACCCCTGTCGGCCGAGTACAAAATTCGCCGTGCGCCAATAAGATATGCTATCGTGCCCAAGTGCCGGAAAATCATGTCGGGTCTGCCTCATCAAGCCGTTGACATTTCCAGCCGTTGCTATCTGGAAATTGCCGTCGCTCCTCGATCGATGCCCACCGCCGGTTAAGTTCACACCCTGCCTATCTCCATTCAAAATCAACATCGCCTGAAGTTGATTCACTCTTCACCCCATCGATCTTCGCATCAGAAACCAGAACAAGTCGGCAAGTATTAGAAACCGCCAGAAATTGCCGGAATTGCTATTGAAGCACTGTAACGATCATGGCCGCAAGTCACGCTGGAAATCTTGCCGCTGACCGCTGCCGGGAATCCACACCAAATTGTCGCGCGCTCCAACATCTGGAAATTGAAGAGCCCATCGCCGTCGATCGGAAAGGGTGCTGACGCTACTTCTCACCACAAAACTCCATCACCGGAAAAAACTTAGGGAAAGTCCAACCATTGCACATTCCCTTCAAAAAAAAAAAAAGAAAAAAAAAGGAAACAAGCACATAAAGAAAGAAGGATAAAAGAAAACTCAAAAGTTTACCTCTGAAGAAATCTTGTGGTTACTGAAAATCGCGATTGCTCTGTTCTATTGCTCACTGCGAAAATGGAAAAGACGGAGACCAAACTGCCCTATATTAATAATCCACGAAGAAGGAAAATAGAATTGATTTTCTTGATTTCCTAAATCTTTTCCTAAATTCTTGCGGTCTTGATGATAATGGCAAGGGTCAGCTAAAGGAGATTTTGGGCCACTTAAAAAGATTAGTCCAAGATTTGCAAAATATTGGGCTCAAATTCTCAATATTTAAATTTGGGTTGGGACTTTTAATTGGGTTCAAATTAAAAATAGGCTAACAAAATATGATAAGCCTATTGATGTCATTCAAATTAAATCTTGGGCAGCCCACATATATTCATTCCTCCAAAGTTCAAGTTCAAACGAGGAATCAAGATTTCGTGCTTCACTCACTTCAAGTCCAGAAATGACGGTGAATAAAGCACGAGGGGACATTTGTAAGCATATTAATTTTGCTACCCCAATTAAATAATGACACGTGTATAAATTAAATAAATATCAATATATATTTTTATTTTTATTTTGAGAATTTATCAAATTAATTCTCTAATTAAATAGTAAAATGGTATTTATTGTACACGATACAAGTCGTTATTAAATTACGAGTCTCCCGGCACTCGTAAATGAGAATAAATTGCTGATTTGCCCTATTTATGAAGACAGCGGAAATCAATCAAGCTAAATTTGGTTGATTACTTAATCTTGTCAGTCAAATCGGCACCAGCAAACCGGAGTGCGCCACGTGTCTGCGCAAGAAAGGAAGGTCTTCACCTTCAAACCCTATAAATAGGGGTCTTTCTTGTTCATTCTCAAGTGGTCCACACCCATCGAAGACGAACGAGTAGCAGCAATCCTCTCGACGAGAAAAACTGCGAGCTAAAAAGATCCATCGATCCAGCTTTTCAAAGATTCAAGCGTTCTTCACAAAATCTGAAGAAGTTCTTCGAAGTTCGAGTCGTTCTTCGTCAAAACCCTCCAGAAACATCGTTTGATCCAAGACAAGAGGTCAAATCCCTCCGATCAGACATTTTTCTTGAAGAACACTTTGAAGATCATCAAGCGTTCTTCGCCGTCTTCAAACGTTCTTCGCCAAATCAAGCCAGAAACATCCTTCTATCAGAAACAATGAGCTCCATCCCTCTGATAAGACATTTTTAGCCGAAGAACAATTCGAAGACAACAAGCGTTCATCGCCGCCTTCAAAAGTTCTTCATGAAATTCAACCACAAACGCACTACGATCAGAAATCAAGGTCCAAGACCCCTCCAATCCAGTGTTCAAGCCCAAATTCAGACTTGAAGATCTGAAGACCGTTCTTCGTCAAATTCAAGACGTTCTTCATGAAATCTTCCAAAGACCTCGCTCGATCCAAAACAAGACTTCAACGTCCTTGGATCAAGTGTCTCAAGTCAAAGTCAAAATCAAGTCAAGTCAAACTCAAGTCAGACCAGAGCCAAGTCAAAGTTGAAGGAGAATAAGAGGATCATAGTTAGAGAGAGAACTCAAAATTGAAATAAATCATTGTATATCAATTTCAAGTGTTAATAAATTTTTATTACACAAGAATTGTTATCACACTGATAAAAAAAGAAGTTGATAGAATATCCTATTTTTATGCATATATAGTTGCTAGTAGTTTCTAATTTTTTGTTGTGAATTAATATACCTTTTGATTTCATTATTGGATTTTTTGTTTGTAACATGAGTAATATAATTTAAAATAATATAAAAATAAAGTTAAAATTTAAAATATATCCGTATAAGGTTTGTTTTCAATTAATGGTCACGATTTAAAACCATAGTAATTGTTGGTATTATATATTTGAATATACAAAATTTTGGTTTTGTTTTTCACTTAGTTAATTCAACATTTTTTTTAAAAATGTAACCCAATTTATATTTTGAAAAATAAAATCACAACTAATTCAATAAATTGAAATTTCATTTTCGGATTAAATGTGAATGAAAGTAAAATTTTATTTCAATATGGTTTAACAATAAAAATAATTTTATTATATTGTACAATAAAATTTAAAATTTAATTTTGTCTGACTAAGTTGTAATGCTTTCTAGCAGAAAATATATTATTCGACTAAATTCCTATTTATAGCAAATATCTAATTAAACATAAGAAAATTAACAATAATAATATATTTAATTCATAATAGAAACTTCATTCATAACAAAAGTAGAACTTGTTCATAACGAAAGGTAAATAGGTAGGATTTAAACCTCATCATAAAAAATAAAAAGTAGAAATATTCAACTCAAGAAAAATAAGATTTGACAAACGTCTTCATCTTTCATTCACGCAAGCATTGGCAGTAGCAGCAGCACTGGTGGTGGAATCGGAAAGGACAATAACAGGGATATTGTTCTTGTTAACAGCTTCGAGATACAAGTCGTAAGCATTCAACACTGACCATTCTTTTTGTATCGGCTATTTGCTAGGAGTATGAGCCACTGTTAAAGTAACTTCTTGCAAAAGAAGTTTAAAGATGAAAAATAAATGAAGATAACATAGGAGTATTTAAAGATGTAATTTTGGAACCATAAACTCTATAGCCACGAACCATGATAAGGTAGTGCGTTCATTAATGACATGTTAATGTGGCTTTTCAACTTCTTTTATATTTTAATTTTTTTTGTTAAATTAACTAACAATTAGATCTCTTTATTAAATAAATAAATTATTCATACTCATTTAACTTAGTAACAAGTAATAATTGGATTTAAATAAATAAATAATAAATCACATGTACACATAAATAAATAAAAATATTAAAAGATGCACACGTAAATATAATTATTCACATTTTTATATCTATCTATACATTACTTTTACACGATTTAATATATATTTAATGACATGAATTAAAAAATAATTTCAAACATATATAATCGAATATTCAAGAGATTTAAATTGAATAATTAAAATTCTAAACAAAAGGGATTTAATGAAAGTATTGAATAACTAAAATTCTAATTAACTTAAATTAAAAGGAATTTAAATGATAGTGTTATCATAACGATTATATTTTTCTAAACAAAATCCTTATTAATTAGTGTTCGTGAATTGAATTCGAGTCTACGCGTTAGAGATGTTCGATGCGTTTAGTGAGTCGGGAGTGACTGTACTTACTATCCATTCGTAGGACCGAATTATTTCAAAAATATTTTTAAATTGTAGTGTTAATGATTATAATTTATTTAAAAAAATTTCTAATCGATTAGTGTCCGTGAAGTGGATTCGAGTTTACAGGTTAGTGTTTTTCGATCCGTTTAATGAGTCGCTAGTGCCTATACTTACTATCCACTCGTATGATCGAGTTATTTCAAAAATATTTTAACTTATAATGTTACCATAACGATTATAATTTTCAAAAAAAAATCCCAAATCAATTAGTATTAGCAAATTGGATTCAAATTTACGGTTTAGGGTTGTTCGATCAGTTTGGTGAGTCGGGAATGACTATACTTACTATCCACTCGTAGGATCGAGTTATTTCAAAAATATTTTTATAGTGTTATCATAACGATTATTATTTTCTAAAAAATATTTCTAATCGATTAGTGTTCGTGAATTGAATTCGAGTTTCGGGTTATGGTTGTTCTATTCGATTAATGAGTCGGGATGACTATACTTACTATCTACTTGTATGACCGAGATATTTCAAAATATTTTTAAATTATAGTGTTAACATAACGATTATAATTTTCTAAATAATTTCTAATTGATTAGTGTTTGTGAATTGGATTCGAATTTACAGTTTAGGATTGTTCAATTCGATTAGTTAGTCGGGAGTGATTATACTTACCATCCACTCGTAGGATCGAGTTATTTCAAAAATATTTTTAAAATTGTAAAATTATCATAACGATTATAGTTTTCTAATCGATTAGTGCTCATGAATTGAATTTGAGTTTACGAGTTAGGGTTATTCGATTCAATTAGTGAGTCGGGGTGACTACACTTACTATCCACTCGTAGGATCGAGTTATTTCAAAAATATTTTAAATTATAATGTGTTTGCCTAATATGTGTATGCAATCACGCAAGTGTACGTGGACGTTGTTGTATTCGGCAATTGACCAAGTTATAATATCGAACTTAGGGAAACAATGTTTGATAAGCAAGATTCGAATGTTTAGCAAAGGTGATTAGCTAAGAAAAGTAAAACAAGGTCTTGGCTTCTATTTACTATAGCAAGAAATCAAAATATCCAACTATCACCTTTGATAAGATGAGCAAGTGTTGGAGGTGTGTGCATTGGAGTATTTCAATTATGAGTTCATTTAACAACTTATCAATCCTTGCATGCATATGTATCACTTAGGATACTAATCAAGCCAATAAACTCTATCAAATGCTTAGATCTCTCTAGAACACTTAATACTCTACTTGATATGTTCTTGGCTCCTAAGCAATTCTCATTAACATAGAAATAATAACACAAACACTTGGTGTGCATAATTATCAATTATGAACTTCAATGAATTAACTCAATTCTCATATGTTGCTACCTCAAATAGGCTCAAAACATCAAAATGCTTACACCCAAAGTTCAATCAATCATCAAAATAGAGAATTAATACATCAAGCTAACTCATTCATGCATAGGATTAACAAGCTATTAAACTACACCATAATTTTCATACACCAATGCAACAAAGGTATTAGCCCATGGCTAATTTGCAAGTACAAACTACAATTAAGCTAATGACAATTATGATTAAGACTAAAGTAAGAAAAACACAAGGAAACTTACCAAATGTAGATGAAATTGAAATATACTCAAAATACCTTCAAGTGCTATCTGATTAGTGTGAAAATTGCTCGATATTATTGTGCTTTTATTGCTAATTTTGATTTGATTTTGTGCATTTTTAATACTAAATTGAGTAATTGAGCTTAATTATAAAATATTAATTGTGGTGCAATCTTATAAGATATTTGAGAAGAATTCATGAATTAATTGTTGAACTATTTTTTTCATTGAGCCTAATAGAAATATGGCAGCCATTTTATTGATACTAAGTTTAAAAAGTGGCATGTTCAATTGATTAAAATTGAGCAGTATTAGTTGATGAAAAGAAGGAGCATGGCCCTTGTGTAATTCATTTGACCAATTTGCTTGAGAATTAAAAAATATTGCAAGTGCTAGAAGGATGAGAAGAAGACGTGGGATCTTTTCCACCACACACAATTCAACTACCATCACATTCTATGAAACATTGAAGATGTGGTGATTAAAGAACCGACAACCCCACTTCCACTCTATCATTTTCGTTGGAATTTGCCATTGTGCTGGAGAAGAAGATGTTGTGCAGCCTACTCAATTACCAAGCCGTCACACCGGGAAACCTCACCACTGCCTGAGTCTGCCCCTGCCTCTCCACCGCCTGCACCACTGCAATCGCTGGAGAAGATGAAGCCCTTGCCGCTGTCCCGTTTCTCGCGCTCAACCGTAGAAGAAGACCTAGTGCACACAGCCGACACCATGCTCTGCCCTGCCCCTGTTCTAACAGCCTCTCTCACCGGTAATGGATTGAGCTGACAGTCACCGGAGTTCATGTCCACAGCTGCTGCTCTTTTCACCAATTGAAGCTACGATCTTGCTGGAATTGAAGAAGAAATGAAGTTCACAATAGAGAAGAGAAGGAAGAAAATCGCTTAAGAAAGTGCTAAAAGGTAAAAACTTTTTTTTATGGTATGGTTTGCGAAACATTGCACTGCCAGTGCCAACTTTGTGAAGACACCATGCTGAGCATGTCGAAGTAATTGACACGGTTCGTGATAATTCGCACTGTCAGTGCTATATTTGAACACAAACCGTGTTGGACATGTCGAACTAATTTGCACGGTTTGTCATAATTCGCATTGACAGTGCTACACTTGAATAAAAACCATGCTGGGCATGTCGAAGTAATTCTCACGGTTTGCAAAAATTCGCTCTGCAAGTGTGTTTGCCCAAATGGTGTCTACACGCAAGTGTACGTGATCGTTATCGTCGTGGGAAGATTGACCAAGTTTACTATTTATCGAATTCAGGGAGATGGGTGATTGTAAGGTACGATTATTGTTCCAATTCGAAATCAACTAAGCAATAAAGGGGAATCAGTATCCAATGTCTACTAATGTGTCAAAATAACAAACTACCTATCACCTTGTTTTGCAAAGTGAGCAAGTTGTGAGAGTATGTATTAGTGTACTATCCTATGTTTCACATGGTGATGTATCACTTAATCATGCAATGAGGTATTGTACAATCAATTGGCAAACCATTCTAACATGCAAAGGTCTCCCTAGATACACATTAGAGCCTCTAATTGTTCTTTCTATTCATTAAGGATAATTCTCACTATCTTAGGAATTTAATCAAACACTTAGCATGCAATGACCTAACAACAAGAAGATTTAGGAAAATAGCCCAATTCTCATATGAGTCTAACTCCCCATGGCCCATTTAATCAATTATGCATTCTAAGCATTCATACATACCATTAATATAGAGAATTGATCATACAACATCTCATAGCATTCATAAGATCAACATTAACACCACAATACTCCATATGAATCATACACTAACACAAAAAGGAATTAGCCCATGCCTAATTGTGTAAACAAAAGAGTAATTGAACTAACTACAATCATCATCATGCAGGAATTGAATAGAGTATACAAGAAATTACCTGTTACAATGGAAATTGGAAAGATACAAATTACCTCTAAATGCTAGATAACGAACCGCCAATGGAAATTGAAATTCAAACGGTGGAAATGTAGCTCTAACTATGACAAGAATGCAGGAACAAACGGATTAAAGATCTGATTGGTAGATCAAAAGTTATCGTAGAAATCAGAAATAGGAATCTTAAGAACCCAAATAGAAACTACCTCTAACTTCTACTAATCTAGAGAGATAATATGATGATGTGTGTAATCTAAGAAAAATGAAATCTAAGAATCAACTCCTGTCCTTGGAAATCTGATATGGAAGTATATAAAGTACCCTTAGATCATTTACCAAGATGCCCTTCATTAAAACGCACGAAAATACGAAACTAGCCCTGAAATTTTGAAAATTTTGAACTGCTGCCGATCACACACTGAACGGCTGCCGACCTTGATCGTGCGATTTGTTGCGCGCATTGCAATCATGCCGATCTTTAATGCGTTGGTTGCCGATCACACTCGGCAGCCAAGTCGCGCGAGGATCAAATCTATCGAGCACCAACGTGTTGCCTGCCGATCAGAATCGCGTGGCCACGTGCGCGGTGAAAGTGTTTCGAGCCAGTATGCAGGCGCACGACTTCAGTTGAGGTACTGCCGATTTGAGAGACGGTTCTGCCGGTTTGAGTCCTTAGCTCGATTTATGTTCGACTTTCCTCGTTTTTGTCATATCTTGAGTTCTAGGACTACGATTGACTCGATTCTTCTTTCGTTGTGACCCTCTATTCAAGCTCTTCATCATGGAACAACAATTGCACCAATTGGCTCAACTCCAGAATTTAAGACTTTTCTCGATCTTGCTCATTTCTTCCTCGTTTTGCTCGTTTTCGCCTATAATCACAACTTTCTAGCCAAAAAGGGTTAAATGCACAAGGTATAACATATTAGGGTCAAATATTAACATAATATCACAAAAAAGCATATAGAAATGAGTGTTAAAAGATGCAATTATCACCCTAATCACACCCCCAAACTAGATTGTTGCTCGGCCTCGAGCAACGAAGCGATAAGATAGGGGAATAATTGTATGTATGAAGCATCAAGTTCAATGCCATAGTATCATCACTCAATATCTAGCGAATCTAAGATACAATATCATCCACTTAACTATCAAAATCAAATCAATTAGCACAATATCAAGTCAATGAATCATGATCCTCACAAGATAGGTGTTTCACTCAACACTAAAGTGTTTAGGCTCTCTCATACATCACACCACATACACATACTACCATAAGCTTGGCTCAAGTCTACATTCTCCACCACTTGATATGAATCAATAACACGTCATTGAGGTCTTTTAAAGGTTGTAGTGTTGGCTCTTTGGTCGGGAAGGATCATATGGATAAAAGTGAATAAGTATGATTAGTAAAGCATAGAAGGAATCAAAGTAGAGATCACTTACCCCTTCATGCCCTTTTGCATTTTCTAAATCATACTTTCAAGAATCAATCTTCCATTCCTTTGCACTTTTTAGTCATTCACAACTAAAAGTCAAACTTGACCATAAATTTACAAAAAGTCAACCTTTTTCTTTAAGCTTTGCTCGCACTTCCCTTAGCACATTTTCACATCAATCCATGCATATTTAAATTTCTTTCGACCAAGGCCACCATGTTCTTCATCAAATCACCAACCTTCCTTCATTCTTTTCACTCTACTAATCATAGGGACAAGAAAGTTCCAAAAAGGAAGAAAACTGGCTTAAAGTGTGGTTAGCCAAATGAATGGTCTATAAGCACAAAATGGTGAGCAATGGATTATAATATCATTGGTAGGTTCATCGGGCAAAGTGGCTCAATATATATCAAAGAAAATGCCTCAAATTATATCATGTGAAATCCTTATCTAATGTAGCCTTAAATAAGACCAAAGCCAAGTTCTAGAGTAACACAATATAGATCAAAAACTTGTTTGCTAAAATTGTGTCACACGCAAGTGTACGTGGTCGTTGTTGTCGTGGCAAGTTAACCAAGTTAAATATCGAACACAGGGAAACGATGCGATATCAAGCAAGTATTGAGTGTTCACAAAGGTGGATAGCTAAGAATGCAAGAAAAAGATCATGTTTTCTATCTACTTCACAAAGCAAAGTAAAAGCTAACTATCACCTCAAAGAAGTGAGCAAGGGTGGTGTGTGTGCATGGAAGTAATTATACTATGGTTCCTCTAGTGTCATATCCATTCTAGCATGCAAAAGATCTCTTGGTGTCTTAATCAAGCCAACTAGTGTCTAGATCTCTCTACAACACAAGGTAAGGGCTCTATTGGATGTCTAAATCTCTCTACAACTTCCAACAGTCCAATTAAGAGGTCTAGGCTAATATGCAATTCTCATTGGTCATACTAGCAACATAACAAACACTTGGTATGCATAGAGTTCTTATAGCTCAATTCTCATTTCATTGCTAAAACATATAAGTCATACATTCCAATTAAACATCAGCATTCATACAAGTCATTAATAAGAGAACTAATCCATCAAGATCACTAATTCATGCATAGGATTAACATGAGACTAAATTCACCACAGTATTCATACAACCATACAACAAGGATATTAGCCAATGGCTAATTGGAATTGAATTACTACAATTAACATTCTAAAAAACGTGATTATGAACTAAAACAAGAGAATTAAAGGAAAACTTACCATAGGTAGAGAAATCGAATACAATCAACAAACCTCCAAAATGCTAAGTCTTGATTGAAAGCTAAAAATAAAAAAATGAACCGCAGGAATAAAGCTCTAATCAATATGAGTATGTTGGAACAAACGGATCTAAAATCCGACGGATGGATCAAAAGTTATGGAAGAAAGAAGATTGAATCTAATTAAGAACCCAGTAAGTAACTACCTAATTCTCTCTCTAAACTAATCTAAGAACTTGGAATTATGCTTGAAAATCTGATCCTTGAGGTATTTATAGTGCCCACAATGTTTATTCCAAAGTGCCCTTCATTAAACGCGTGAAAATAGCCCTGAAAATCCAAATTTCTGACATGCTGCCTATATCAAGCATGGGTGCTGCCTACCTAGGTCGGCACCAAGGTCGCGCGGAGTGTAACGCTGCCGATCACAAGCTTGCTCGCTGCCTATCAGAGTCGCGCGTCCATGTGCGTGGCCTCTTAGCTGCCGAGTCAGTGGTTAGGAGCGCGAGTTCAGTGGACGTGCTGCCTAGCGAGGGGGTTCGGCTGCAGATCAAGACACTTAGTGTCGGTCCATGCGCGACTTCCTCATTTTTGTCATATCTTAAGTTTTAGAGCTCCGATTGACTCGATTCTTTTTGCGTTGCGATCCTCTCTTCAAGCTCTTCAACAAGGGACATCAATTGCACCAATGGCTCAACTTCAGAATTCCAGAATTTCTCAAACTTGCTCGCCTCTTCACCATTTTTGCTTGTTTTCACCTATAAACACAACTTCTAGCCCACAAGGAGTTAAATGCACAAAGTATATCATTTTAGGGTCAAATATGAACATAAGCACATCAAAACCATATAGAAATGGATGAAAAAAGATGCAATTATGACCCAAATCAAAGTGCCACCTTTCAACATAAACCATGCTGCAATGAAAATTCAGAAAATTGTTTGGGCCATTGAATTAGTTGAAACCCATTTACTTATTGATTTTTCTGGCCCACATCAATTGAAAAAAGGTAGAAGCCCATTGTATAAAGAGAAGGAATTCAACAGAGAGAAGAGAACACACATTCACGTTACATTCTTCTTCTCCAAGATTGTGGGGAGCTCCTCTCCCCACACACACTACACACACTAGATTAGGGTTTTGATTTTCTGCAATTATTAGTTAGAATTTAGTGTAGTATTTTAATTTCTTGCAAGGATTGAGCTATTAGACTCCATTTGAGGTGATATTTTTCCTTTATATTTCATTTGGCTCAATATTCTTGGATTATTGCTTTATTATTGTTATGGGTTTTATGAGATTCATCATGAGCTAATATTTTTGAGCTTTGGGTGTTGGATATTATGTGAGAATTGTCTAGTCTATTGTGTATGTGCTTGAATTTTAATTTTTTTGATGATTGAGCTCTTAATTGGTGGTTTACTTGAGCATTAGTTGTTTGTTCTTCTTTTATTATGCATTTTAATTGAGTGGGCAAAAAGCGAGAGTTGAGCTTGTTCGATTGAGTGTTTAATTAGGTTGAGTGAACTATTAAATTGCTTTTGTTGAAATGTCTATTACACCGAGAGGAGATAGGTCATTGAGAACATCCACAATTAGACGCTAGGTTGATGTAACGAGAGTTAATCAATTAGGTGAGAATTTATTCTAGTTCAATCATTTGATAAGTTGATTTTTGATGCATGTATACAATAGGCCTTAGTTTTAATTATATCTAATGAGGTTTGTGTTGTGATTTTGTGGAAATTGGTTGATTGAGTTATTTGATAACGAGTTTATTGAGTATTAATTAATTGTATCTATTAGATGGTGTATTAGGCTCCATTAGCAAGAAGTGAGAGTTGAGCTAGTGTAGACAAGTGCATTCATTGAGGGATATGAGAGATTAATTACTTTAGTTAAGTACTTAGACTATTGAGATAGGCTAAGGACTTTAGAACACTCATAATCGGGTATTGAGTTAATTGAACGAGAGTTTGTTAATTCGATGAGGTTTAGACTTAGCCTAAAAAGCCAATGAAACAAAAGATCGACATAGACTAAATTAGGTTCAAGGATCACATAATTGAAACACCCGAAGCACTTCAATCCTCACTTCATCCTAGTTGGTTTAATTAGGTAGTTTAGTTTAGCTTCTTTGATTTTACTTTTCTAGGCCAAAAAACCGAACAATTTATCGCTTTCATAGGATTAGTAGCATTCTAAATTTCATTGTCTCCTTGCACTAGAACACCTCCCTAGAGTTCGATATAATTTTATTACTTGGTCAAGCTTACATACTACAAAGATCCTATACACTTGTAGGCTTAACGAATTTGTGTAAACGAATTTGCGCATCACTATCTTCTAATCCGGAACTCAAAAAGATATATTCTACCGTACAAATGTAGCTAATGATGAGAAGAACCTAAAGCAATGAACGGATTCAAATTCCAACGGTTGGATCAAAAGTAATTGGCAAAAGAAGATTAAAATCTAACTAGTAACCCACTTTGGTAACTACCCTAATCTCTCTCTAACCTAAGAACCAATCTAAGAATGAATAAAATGATTTCTAGATGCTCCAAAATCTTATGCTTGAGGTATTTATAGTGTTCCAATCATTAAGACTCATTTGTCCTTCATTAAATATACGAAAAGACGAATTCGCCCTCAATTTCGCTAAAAATTAGACTCACGCTCGATCTACTCCTCACTGGCGCTCGAGCAGCCTTGCTCAAGTGCACTTCTTCTTTAGGTCGAGTGTGGCCATGAGCAGAAGAATTGTGCTCGAGCAAAAGCACAAGGGCGCTTGATGTGTTGTTGTTGGAAGCTCGATCAAAGCTTAAGCTCCGACGTCCGCTTTTTACTTTTTTTCGTTTCGATCCAGTGTCTCGTCCAAGTTTCTTAGGATCTTTCTCTTGATCATCTAAGCCTCCCTAAATGCTCGAATCACGTCATTTCGTCTTCCTCATCGTGTTTTCCTCGATTTTGCCCATTTAAACCTATAAATGCAACTTTCTTGCACAAAAGGTAAATAACAAAATATATAGCATATTAGGGTCAATAATGCATACAAATCACTCAATATCATGCTAGAATATATCAAATATGATGCAATTATTACCCTAATCATAATGTTACCATAACGATTATAATTTTCGATAAAAAAATCCATAATCAATTAGTGTTAGCAAATTGGATTCTAATTTACGGGTTAGGGTTGTTCAATTCGATTAGTGAGTAGGTAGTGACTATACTTACGATCCACTCATAGGATCGAGTTATTTCAAAAATATTTTTAAATTGTAACATTATCATAACGATTATAATTTTTTAAAATAATTTTCTAATCGATTAGTGTTCCTAAATTGAATTTGAGTTTACGAGTTAGGGTTGTTCAATTCGATTAGTGAGTTGGGGTGACTATACTTACTATCCACTTGTAGGACCGAGTTATTTCAAATATATTTTGTCATATATATTTGTCATATACAAAGTTACAAACAACTTGTTATATATATTTTTAATAGTTAATAATTTATACATTAAAATTGTCACATATATAAAGAAGAGCATCAAAATTTGTTAAGTAAAATGAGTTAATTTTGTGTGAGGCCGTCTCATGACACGAGACAGTTAGATTGGGTATAAACTTAGCGTGATTCATTATTATTTTGATAGAAAGAGAGTATTAATTTGTGTGGTCTCATATTATAAGATGGTCTCCTACAAATTTTTATCAAAAAAATATATCAATTTAAAGTTTGAAAAATAGTATATATAACTATCAATTTAAGGTTCATAATGTTTATCTTATCGACTCAACATCTGAAATATAGTAGCCTATATATAAATGTAGGACCTTAAAGATAGAACCTATCAATTTAAAATTTATAAATTATTAAAGTCGTTTTTGACATTTCAAAGTTGAATTCATATTTAATTATTTATATACATTAATATTTTTTCATCATTACTTTTTAAATCACGTGGAATTTAATATATATATTTTTAAATTTATATTTATAATTGGAACTATAGTTAATAAAATGTCAAGCATTATCTAATTAAAATATGTAAATTTTAAATTTATTTTTTAGGCAATTGAATTTTTTTAATTATCAAATCCTAAATCTTTAGAAAAAAATATTTTAGATCTTATATTGATATTTTACTATCTAATTTCAAGGCCTAAATTGATTACTTTCATGTATTCCTTTTTATTTTTTAACATTTCAATATTATTTTTACACAACAAAAAAAATCACTCACAAAAATAAAATATTTTTTAATTTAATTTTTTCACATTAATTTTATTTTTTTAATATGTATATCACTTCACCAATAAAGATTATTCCAAATAGAGGAAGTATTACAAATGATATCATTTCTTCAATTGATTATGACTAGTGTGCCCAGAAGTCGGTATGGGGTGCCGTAGATATTGGTATGGGGTGGCCTGCACCACCTTAAATGACAAATATATATTTTATTTTAAGAAATAAAAATAAAGATATTTGAACTATTCTTTATTTTTTAAATTTTAAATATTAATTTTTTAAATATTATATATATTTCTTTTGGTTAAATATTTATAAACAATAAACATTAATGTTGAAATTGGGTTGATTGGGTTGGTTTAATGTAGAGTGGAGTTAATTATGTTAATGGAGGAAAATGACGTTGAGCGATCAATTTTTAATATTAAAAAAATAAAATCTTGAAAAATAATATTTGTGGATAATTTGAAGAATGAATTTTATACTCACACGACAGAACCATAATTATTTTTATATTTCTGTTAGTAACATTAAATATGATAATATTTTTTTCAGATTTGAAGCATGGTAAATACACATTACTATTTAAAAAAATTAATGTAGATAAAATATGTATATTAATATTAATAAAAGATACTCCCTCCGTCTCAGAGCTATTTGCACCCCTGAAATGACACATGGTTTAAAAAAAATGTATTTTTTAAATAAAGTAGTGGTATATGGATAAATGTGTGAAAAATTTTGTAAATATGCACGCAAATCGATGTTTCCCTTTTAAGTAGTATGCAAATTGATTTGGGACAACCTAAAATAGAAAGTATGCAAATTGGTTAGGGACGGAGAGAATATATTTTATTGTATTATTTTATCTTAATTTGAAATGTGTAGAGGAGTGTGTGTGAGTTTGGTTGAGTGATGCAGGGATGAGGATGTTGACATGGTCATAAAAAAAATTATGAAAAGATTTACTATTTCAGATGATTGACTATAATTAAATAAAATATTAATTATTATATTATATTGTGATATGGACAAAATTAATTTTCCATTTGACTTTAATTTTTTAATTCTTATATGTTATTAGAAATGATTGTGATATGGACAAAATATTAATTATTATATTATATTTTGATATGGACAAAATTATATTATATTATTTTTTAAAGGTCGGAGTAAGGTCGAAATGATTTTTAGGTTCCTTTAACCTATGAAAATTTTGAAACATACATGATTATAACTGTAATTATCTTCTTAATTTTTAAGGATTAAATAAGTATTCTTAAAAGGTCGGAACTTGTTCGGAACCCGGCCAATATTCGATTAGGGTCATAATTGCATCTTTTTGCATCCATTTCTACATGGTTTTGATGTGCTTATGTTCATATTTGACCCTAATATGTTATACTTTGTGCATTTACCCTTTTTGGCTCGGAAGTTGTGTTTATAGGTGAAAACGAGCAAAACGAGGAAGAAACAAGCAAGATCGAGAAAAGTCCTAAATTCTAGAGTTGAGCTAATGGAAGCAATTGATGTTCCATGTTGAAGAGCTTGAAGAGAGGGTCGCAACGGAAGAAGAATCGAGTCAATCAGAGTTCTAGAACTCAAGATATGACAAAAACGAGGAAAGTCGAGCATTACCCGAGCTAAGGACTCAAACAGGTAGCACATACACACAAGTTGGCAGGACTTGACTTGAAGTCGCGCGCCCATATACTGACTCGACAGATCCAACACCGCGCACGTGAACGCGCGACTCTGATCGACAGCGAGCATGATGCAGCTCGACAGGAATTGTAACCGCGCGACCAGGCTGCCGAGTGTGATCGGCAGCCAACAAGCTTCAGCGCGGCAGAAATGGAACTCGCGCAACCAAGCTGCTGATCATGATCGGCAGCTATTAAGCCTGTGGTCGGCAGCAGGTCATAAATTCGAATTTTCAGGGCTATTTTCGTATTTTCGTGCGTTTAATGAAGGGCACTTTGGACTAAATATTGTGGGCACTATAAATACCTCAATGATCATATTCTCAAGGGAGCTAGATCATAATTCCAAGTTCTTAGATTAGTTTAGAGAGAGAATTATGTAGTTACTTAATGGGTTCTTAGTTAGATTCAATCTTCTTTCTTCCATAACTTTTGATCCGTCCATCGGATTTTAGATCCGTTTGTTCTCACATACTCGTAGTGATTAGAGTTTCTTTCCTGCGGTTCATTTTTGTATTTAGAGCTTTGGATCAAGACTTAGCATTTTGGAGGTTTGTAGATTGTATTCAATTTCGTCCACATATGGTAAGTTTTCCTTTAATTCTCTTGTATTAGTTAATATTCATGATGATTAGAATATTAATTGTTGATTTTCAATTCCAATTAGCCATGGGCTAATATCCTTGTTGCATGGTTGTATGAATACTATGGTGAATTTAGTCTCTTGTTAATCCTATGCATGAATTAGTGATCTTGTTGGATTAGTTCTCTTACTAATGACTTGTATGAATGCTTGGGATGTTTAATTGGATTGTATGGCTTATATGTTTTAGCAATGAAATGAGAATTGAGCAATAAGAACTTTATGCATACCAAGTGTTTGATATTTGGCTTGTATGACCGATGAGAATTGCATATTAGCTTAGACCTCTTAATTGGAGTGTTGGAAGTTGTAGAGAGATCTAGACATCCAATATAGCCCTTACCTTGTGTTGTAGAGAGATCTAGACACTAGTTGGCTTGACTAAGACACCAAGAGATCTTTTGCATGCTAGGATGGTGTTTGCCAAAATCGTGTATGATTTCCACGCAAGTGAACGTGGTCGTTGTTGTCACGGCAAGTTAACCAAGTTAAATATCGAACACAGGGAAACGATGCGATATCAAGCAAGCATTGAATGTCTACAAAAGGCTAATAGCTAGGAAA